>JAUZNJ010083790.1:9532-23527 GCA_034780135.1 Jordanella pulchra
AAAACTGGTGATCATGTTGTTAAATTGATAGTGGCAATGGCAATGACTTTTTGATCTCCTGTGTGCGTGCGTGCGTGCGTGCGTGCGTGTGTGTTTAGAGGGAAAAACACAGCTCAAGTTTAGGTTTACCGTTTGTTCTCACACTTCTAACTGATTTAGCCACCATCCCTTTTTGTCTCTCTGTAGTTGAGCAGCATTGTCCATCTTGGATGCTGCAGAAAGAAGAAAAAAAAAAAACAGAAAAAAAAACACTAATACTGTTGACTAACTCACTCGCATAGACTTGCACAAGAGAGAAAACGGTAGATTAGTTGTGAACATGACAGTGCGCTGAGGCCATGTGTTTCCACTCCGATAATAAAACGAAAAAAAAGTAAAAAATGTTTTAAATTGAGTGTTGAAATGCAGTACTTAAAGCAGGTATCCATGCATTCATTGACTTAAAGGCACCAGGATCATAATATTATGTGGGATTTATATTAGTTTTGAAAATAATATTAATAAACTTGGATAACTCTTGTTGAGTCCTTTGATTTTTGTCTTTTTTAAGGTTTACATGATTGAATAAATGTCATAGTTTTTACTGGAGAAGTGAATTAATTATCTTGAGGGACAATAATTGTTCTGTGGTTTCACCTCTTATTTTCCTAGGAGCACGAGTGTAACGCTTACTGTTTTCTTCATTCATTCATTAAAATACATATTTCTCAATGTAATATCTTATAAAAACACTTCAGCCCAAAATGTTTTGCTCAGAATGGAAAACTTACTAACAATGTCATACAGAGGCACATTATCAATGAATTGCTAATTTCAGTTATCTGTTTTAAAAACGGTGACGCTGTCAAGACACAATGGGAATAAGTCCCAGCATGCTTTATGTTAATTGAGGTTTCTGAAAAAGGTGCACAAACGACAGTACTTCAGGTCGTTTAATGTAAAGATATTGATGAAGAAAACCAGACCGAACATTGTAGATCTTTTCCAGAACTAGAGCCTCACTGATGCTGTAGTTCATCTGAAAAAGCGTCCCCCAGCAGAGCTGGAGCGGGTACCGGGAGAGGGAAAGCCGGGAGTCTCTGCTGCCCCTGTAACGCCGTCCTGGATAAAACGGAAAAGTACAGGTACTTTTTAAGTCTTGAGTAATTCCTTAATAAGATATTCCGACTCTTCAGTAAAATGTTTGGCTACTCCATCAATCGTGAGTAATTCTATTGAATATTGAACAAGAAAGTGTTCTAGATATGTTTATGTAAAGCAGAGTTTTCTTTTTTTATACACAAACTCACTTGATCCTACCCTATCATGACATTTAAAAGTCAAGCTAATATACAGTAGGGAGTAAATGTTGTCGCTCGAGGTAGTTAATTTCTGGGTTTTTTGTTTTAATTATTTAATAAACTATTTAAACATAATTTAGACAGGTTTACATTTTTTATCTGTATTTATTAAATAAATGTAATTATCAGATGTTCTAATTAGTTACTCAGTACTAAAGTAGTTTAACACGTTAAATCTTATTTGAATAATGTCTTGGATGTCTACTTTTTACTCTTAGTTGAGAAAAACTATATTGATGTTGTGTTACTCTTGAGTACAATCTTTGGCTACTCAGCTACAGTTCACATCTTGCGGTAATTTTCCAAACTCTGGAAAGAGCATTGACTCACCATCTGTACCACACATTTTCCTTCCACTTAACCTTCCAATAACATGCTTATGCATAAGGCAGTTACCTTCTGTTGCAAATCCTTGTAGAGGAAATCAAAGACAATATTTACTGTTGTTGGAATATAGAAAAAACAAGTATTTTTTTAAACCCCTGAAATTAACTTATTTAATCATTCTCCAGTTAACTAAGATGCATGTATTGACTGCTTAACAGATCTGGATGCAAATTCTAACCCGCATTCTGTCAAATGGCCGGAAGGGGGCGTTATTTATCTGAAGACAAAAAAAAAGGCTAAGCGAGTTCCTGAAACTCCTCCATGTCTTGAACAGAAAAAGTTTATGTGGAGTAGAAGTTGATAGGGGGGGAAAAATCTGTGGTTAGAGTCAGAAAAGCATTAATTGAAGATTGATTAATACTCAACTACTCGTATAAATTGCACAAGGATCTTAAGATCAAACTATATTTATTGATGAAGTTTTAAGAAAAGAGTCCCGGCAGGTTTTACTGGCTACAGCATAATGTGGTCATCTGATTAAAACAAACTAAGCAATGTGTGTACGACTGAAAATAATAGGAAAAAAAAAAGTGCAGAAACACGAACCTAAAACAGCATAACGAAACATTAAAATCCTTTTACCAAAGTCTGTGATCACTGTGGCTGTAGCAGATCTTGAAATAAAATAAAACAACTGTGTTTTAAGAAGAAAATCTCAGAAAAAAAAAACTACAAAACATACATTCTTAGAGTTAAAAACAAGGAAATCCTTTTAAATTCTACCCACCAACAGGCGCACTCCTACATGTGAACTCATATACAGAATGAGATCAGAAAAAAAGCCTTTTAATTTATATTTCTTGTAAACAAGTGATTCCCCTCAGTAACTAGGTAATTTTATTGCTTTTGCACATCAAAATATCTATTTAGTTGATGAAAGCTTTGTATGCTTTAAACGTGAGATGCCTTCTGTGTCAAAGGTAGTACCTGTACCAATAAAGTGCTAATACACCACAGACCTCACGCTCAGGTTACAGTTTACATGAAACATACTGGTGCCATTAAAGAACAAAAACACCATGAAGTTGAGAAAAGTTTTTCATGTAATACTCCACCTCACTGCAATGCCCAAAGAATAAAAAAAACAGAAAAAATAAACAAAACAGCATTTACTTTGGTATTTTAATTTCTTAAAATCATTTACTCAGCATTATGATTCTTTGTCTGTTCCTGCAGTTAAATGTCTCCATCATAATAAATATTCCTGTTAAACTGAAATCTTTTCAGTTTCCTTCAACTGATAAAACCTTTATCTAAAAGAAAAATAGCAAGGATAGAAAAAAGACAGAAAAATCACAGCCTGGTCCCAGAGATTTAGCAAATATCATTTGAATGCTTCAAAAATGCTGTAGCACTAATCCTCTACAAGATATGGTAAGGTGAGTAAAAGGGAATACAAAGATCCATAAATACAATAAATAGTTTGTTCAGTACTCAGAGGGGACAGACCCCTAGGCCCAGCGGTCTTTTGGTCTTTGGAGAATAGCCTTATGTTAAGTTCGACAGGACCGTTGTTTGGTCTGGTTGGTGTAACAGAGTTACATTCATTAAATGTAAGGCAGTAGTGGAAGAAGAGTATCGCAGTGTTTTCTCTCTCCGATTGTGGGCTCTGTGCCATCCTCAGAGAGAGAGGGGCCACCAGGGGCCAACAGACACGCAGCAGGTGTATTGTCTTGTGCTGAAATGCCAGCAGCTCCTAGATTTTGGTCACATAGTTGTTGGGGAAAAGTCCCTGCTTCCCACGAAGTCGTCCCGTCCACCATCCAGAGGCGTCTGCTCAGATATGAACACATTGCAGAAGCATGAATAGATGAAAGAGGCAAAAGAAAAGAAACACTTAAAAAAAAACAATTACCCTCTTTGATGATGTCGATAATGTCGTCAGTGTTGAAGCTCAGCTCATCTGTATCCTGAGCGTCGTAAGCGTACAGAGCTCTGCACTGGGGCACCTGGGGTTTGGGTTTGGGTGCAGGCTTTGGCCGCCCCCCTCCTGGTGGAGGCCTGTGGGCTGATGGTCTGTGGGCCCTAGTATAAGAAAAGAGGAGAAAACCAAGTCTGCAGTCAGGAGGAGCTTCCTACAGGAGGATAAAGAATGGAATATTTAAAGCCTATATGATGCTGTGACTTGAAGGGTTTATTTAATGGGTCAGACTACAGCTGCATGTAAACATCACACACACACACAACAGATGTCTCACAAACTGTCTTGAAAATAAAGTTATATATGAGACATTTTGCCACCATTTCAGTAGAATTTTGCTTTTTCTTTAATGGTTTTACAAACACACAGTGCTGTTTCCTAATATGCCACAAGATGGCCCTCAAACACATGTTCTGATTTTCCCTGCACAGTGAAACTTAACTATGGAGGACCTGGAGTCACTACAAAGGAAAAAGAGACATTTAAAATGTAACATTTAAATCAGGCAATTTAAAATCTTATTTGAAAAACATTTTCTAACTATACATTTTAAATAGAATTTTCAATTCTTCTTTATTTATTTATTGATCCATTATTAACTAGAAAAGCACTCGGAGAGAGCAGACCTCCACCAAGCAGCGCGTTGATTTGTTTGTTTGTCAGCAACTCTACAGAAAAAGCTATCGATGGATTTTGCTAAAATTTTTACAGAAGGGGCGTATTGTAACCATTGAGAAGTGATTAAAACTTCCTAGCTTTTCCCTGATGGTTATCCGGATCATCATCAAAAGTAATAATATACCCCTGCTGTGAAAGTTTGAGCAAAATCCGTCCAGAACATTTTTTGTAAAGTTGCTAAAAAACAAACAAACAAACCAACTACAGAAAACATAACCTCCTTGGCGGAGGTAAATACTAAAATTTGTAAATGGATTTTCAAATCCTATTTCTAAACAAAAAAAACAATTTATAAATCTGATTATAAATAACTTTCCTAACCACAAATTTCAAAAGATAATTTCTTATTCCATTCTTTAACATCCCTTTTTAAATCCTTTTTGAAAGTGCATTTTGTTTTTGCCTTACCTGCAAATAAATTGGATTTCAAAAATTCCAGCATTTATTAATGGATTGATAAATACAACTTACAATTCCTCTTTAAAATTCTATCTAAAATATGAAACTAGAAAATGATTTTCAAATAGGAATTCAAATTGCATTATTTAAATGTTACATTTAAAATGGCTGTTTTTCTTTTTAGTATTTTTCTTTTTTTTGTCCTCCATAAATAAGAGGGATTTAAAAACAGAATAAAATGAGAGAGTGATCCAGAAACATTGATCTGTTAAAAATATCCAACATGAAACAGAAGACTGAAAATAAATTATAAAATAAAAGACTTAGAACAGACCCTGACAGGCCATCAGAAAACAAACAAACACAAACCCCATAATATAAACCCCACACAAACAACAACACACACTACAATTTAAAAAATTATAATTTGAAACGATGACCACAGTGTGTTCTAACTTCATAATAGAAATGTAATATTTACATTTTTAAAATGAGAATCATCCACTAGTCCAAACTGTGAGGTTAACTGGCATCTCATCTCTAAAGTTATCTGTAGGTGTAAGTGTGTATGCGTGCATAGTTGTACGTCTCTGTGTGTTTCTGTGTTGCCCTGCGACAGACTGGCGACCAGTTCAGGGTGTACCTTGCCTTTCACTCATAGTTCTGCAGGAGATAGGCACCGGCCACCCCGTGACCCTGACTGAAAATGGATGGATGTTTGTTTGATATTGCTATTCAAATCACACAGTAAGATTATGTGTCTGAGGAGCTAAAAGGGAGCAAACTGCCCTAACATAAGCAGAATGCTGTACATGTACATATATCCACATATCTATGATAAAGCTTCTTCTCATTTTAGCGTTATCTGCAGCTGACTGCTTTGCTGTGTCTGTCGTTTCCGTAGACGGAAGAAACTGACGTCTCAGACAGATCAAGTATTTCAGCTAATCTTTCTTCATACTGGTCAAAGTTGCAGAAGCTTTTGTTTCACACAAACAAAGAGCACTTTCTGCACTAATGTAGGTAAATTTCCACAAAAAATGTAATTTAACCAGTCACTTTTAAATGGTTCATATGCTAGGGAAATGACTTGTGTTGGTTAATACACCCAACAACTGAACATTTAGATGTATCTGCTTCTTGATTAGGCATCCTTTAACTTAAAACTACAAAAATACTATGAGAAAACGAAAAGGTGGATTTGTTGGATTTGTTAGCTGGAAGTCTGTGGCCATGTTTAGGAACAGCAAATACTGTGACAACGGGGATAGAAAAGCTGATAATGATGGGAGATAAATTATTGGATTGAAAGGGATCTAAATATAGCAATCCAAAACCTGGAGACCAAAAACTTTTCTGGACTTTTAGAGGCTCCATGTACACATCCAAAAAAGTGGATTTTCATAATGTGTCCCCCTTAAATTAGATTGGTAAACATCCCAGATATTGAAGGTATAATTTGTAATCCTTTTCAGAAACTCTTTACGTTATATTGAGTGAAATCATCCTTCCATCCTGTGAGTAGTTAATACCTTATGTATTCAGAAAAAGAAACAAAATAAATCAGATGTCTGTGAGAGCTGCAACCCTCTAAAAACTCTGACCAATCCCTGCTATTTGGTAAGAGGGGAAAAAAACCCAAAACAATCAGATGCCTTCATCTCTGTCCCTCCCCTTTGGCGTGCAGACTCGTCAGGTTTGGCTGGAATTATTCACAACACACCTTTACAAAACTCGTGAGGTAAGTATTGCTAAAAATAACATGCTAAAACTCGTATGGTTAGTATTGCTGAACTTAGCATGCTACCCTGAAAGCTACAATAATATCGTTACTCACAGGTGAAAGGCATGAGGTAGTTATGTTGAAGTCCAAAATGTTTTGAAAGGAATGGCTGAGTCAGCTCCCCTCTGCTTTGCCAAGTTCTTATGGAGCTAAATCAGTGACAGCTTAGACTGACACTGAATGTGGGATTTGGCATTGAAAAATTAAACTCTGAAAAACTAAATACTGAAATTTCAAACATTGAAATGACAATAAATAAAAAAGTCAAATTCTGAAATCATATGTCAGTAAAGCTGGGACTGTTTTTGTTTGGGAGGCGGGGCTAAGCTACAGGTTCCTTCAGGGTCCTTCTGTTTTTCCAGTGCTCTTTATTATCTTCCTGTGGTAAACTTATGAAGGTCTCCAGTTCAAGTTTTGCCGCTCAGCCACAAGTAAGGGTAATCATTTTGTTTTTGTTATCTTTTGGCCATATAGAACAACAGTTAATCCAATAAGTTTAGTTTCAAATCAAGCCATGTGGCGAGAACAGAAGCTCACGTTAGCCATAGAGCTAAATCAGTGAAGAAACCTAAAAGAGGCTGTAGCTTAGCCCCGGCCCCTCAAAGCAAAAACATTGCCATCTTGTAGAGACATTGTAGCTGCAGGAGCTCTGCAGTGACACTGAGATTATATCTAATTAAAAAGTGCTGCAGCTAAAAACGACCGTATCATCCTATGTTTTTACTTATTTAGAGGGAATTTAGAAATTTGAGTATTGGAGTTTTCAGTGATTTACGTTTCAATGTTTAAATTTTCAGTGTAGAAATTTCAGTGTCTAATCTCACATTCAATGTCAATCCAATTTGTCACTGATCTAGCTCCATAAGTTCTGCAGTGAGATGCGCGTTTGAGTTTGCAGGGGAGAGGAGCTTTGTACGGAGGGAGGAGGCAGAGGGGGCAGTGCCGCTTTCAAATCTTGCCAGCTCTTCAACATTACCCACCATAGCTTTAAAGGAGATCTGATCAAATCCCAGCATCAGAAAATGAAAACATTCAATCAAACTAAAGACTATGGTTTGAGGAGAGTGTTATGCTACGGAAAGATTTTTCTCTCTTTTATTCTAAACCACCACCCAAAACACTACAAACACTCCAACTCACATTCCTCCGTTCGGTGTTGGCCTTCCACCTCCAGAGCTATAAAAGAACGAATCAGCCAAATTATTATAGAAACAACACCAGAGTTACTAAAGTGTCAGGATATGGTGCTCCTTCCTCATTACTTAGACTGCTAGGGTCTAACTGTGGGGTTCCCATAAACGTTTCAGGATGAAGACCCCACTCTCTAGACTTGTTGATTTTTGACCCCCGGTTAAAGAACTACTAACCCAATTCCCTCCGTGAAGGGAAGTTGTGATATTTAGGAAATACTGCATGTTAAAACAACCGTTCTAGGAAAACTTAAACTAAGATTAATAGAAAAAAGGACTTCATCTGTGTTTATCATCTCTCAATTGGTGAATAAGAGGTTTATCAATCTATAAAAAATGTCAGTAAATACAGGCTATCAACCCTAAAAAATGGATCCCAACTTTCTGTGCAAAGAAAAAACTAACCAAAAAAAAAAACTTTGCAGTACAAATAAAAAGAAAACTTCTGTGTTAGCATCTCAAAAGCATCTCTAGATGCTGGAACGTCTACTGTTTACGTTTGAGTCTCAGATTATTCATACATATTCCAGGCAGATTTACATTCAACAAAGAAACATGTCTCGAATTGATTCACATTTAGATAAACAAGTGGCAGGTCAACAATATTGACTGCTTCTGAATAATCAACTTATAAACCTCAGTGGAATTACAGCAGTCAAACTTAGCTTGTAAATACTGATCATCTTATTTCCACCCTTTATGACCATGAATCTTATTCATTGAGTCCTAAGCTGGAAGCCATCCTTGCCGTCACTCTAATCTTCCTGTAACAGATTCTATATCTTATTCTTTGTAACCATTTGTTACAATACGTAGAACCATACAAGCTGGAATATCATGTTTTATTTATTAGGTCAACCCCACCCTGACTGTGGATTTATGGTATCTGTCAGTTTGTGTCCACCTCTCACCCTGCAGCGCCTTGGTCCGGAACCCGCAGGCAGTCCAGGTTCGGCTGCTGCCGGCTGCCCCCATCATGATCCCTCGACTGGTGGATGTTGCTGGGCAGAAACGGGCGTGTAGCGTTGGAGGACGAGGGATGCCTCTGGCCATGATGCTGCGAATTCCTCTGATTGGCGATGTGGTTAGTGTTTTTTAGGCCCCCATTCTGGTGGCCAGCTACAGAGAGAAAACATTTGAGATGCTTTAATAGATGATGTAAACAACGGTGCAGCGGCTTGGAAGCTGAAAAGGTCAGACAAGCATACCTGGGGGTCCTGGTGCTGCTCTTGATGGCCTGTGATGCTGGTTTCTAGAAGCATTAGAACGACTTTGACTAAAACTCTTCCTGGTTGGACCTATCATTTATCGGAAAAACACAGAGAGGAGTGCAAAATATCAAAGACTTGATATAAATAAATTTGATATTAATACATTTTAAAGATGAAATTTCAAACCCATTTCAAGTCTATAATTATTCATCATGTAAGTAGGTCACATTGTTTTGCTTCACAGATGATACTCACGTGTGTTTTTGGGAAGGCCAGGTCCGATGCTGACCTGCAGAGATTTGCTCGATGGCTTCAGCACAGCTACATCTCCCTGGCCCTGGACAAATTGCACCTGCCTGGAGCCCCCCCCACTCAAAAAGCCCCAGTTCTCCTTCTTTAGCTTCATCTCCAGTCTGGAAATGAAATGCCATATATTTTTAAAATTTATATTTTGCACTTAACTTTAAAAACCCTAGAGGAGAATTTTAAAGTTTGAAAAGGTTAGTTTCCAGGATGCATAAACGTACGTGTTGTTAAACTTGAGTGGCAGCTTCCTCTGGGTTTTCTCCTCGAACCGTTGGTTCAGTAAGCTGATGAACTCTGTCTTAAAAACGCACTCCAGCAGGCTGTCATACTCCTGCTCATGCAGGATCAGAAAGTCATCCTGCAGGCAGCTGAAACAATAACAAGTTTGGAGAAAACTTTAGGTCATCACTTATTGATCAAGGCAAAACTCGTCAAAACAGAGTATCAGCATCCCTTATTTTGAGTCATTTTGTGAGGAGTCAGCTTTCGGTTTTGCATTCAGGGCCTCACAAAGCAGCTGAGCTCTGACTAGGGACGACAGCTCGGCCGTTTGACTCTGCACAGGGGAAGTTTGTTCCTTCATTATGAGGACATTGCCTCTGATGAGTTTCTTTACACCTCCTCATCACCTGGTCTGTATTACCCAACAGAGTCAAAAGCCACTCAATCAATTCAAATGATTCAATTCTGATTGTGCAGCACTTTAGGGACACAAGTACTTGAAATCTTCTCCATATGTTTTCATCCTTTGTGTGACTTCAAGGAACATGGAAACTTTTTTTTACTGGAAATCCGGACCAATGGTTTAAAGACTATCCTTGAGCTTTGCACTCTAGCATCTAGAGACTTTATGCTGCAGCTTAGTCATCCTCTCATTTTAGACAATTGCTGTGCTCTATCGGTATTTATAGCTGGAATGATTTACATTTAATACATTTTTAAAGTACTTATTCTCAACAAAAGTAATTTTAAGACTAAAAAAGGCAAAATGTCTGTATTCTTCTGAATGTTTGAATCTAATTGAAACACAATTAAAGACAGATGTGGTAGATTATGAAATGTGGGATTTTTTTTCCACAGAGAACATCATGTAGGGCATAAAGCCCTCACTTTGATTTTTATTTTTTTTATTTTAAAGAACTGAGAATCATCCACTATCCTGGTCTATAATTAACATACTCAAAATCCTGAAGGCAAAATGAATCCCTCACAGTTTTAATGGTCTAAACCCGGTTACATATTAACATACCCTCAGAAACCTCAAACCTTTGCCCTCTAGTTAGATATTGGTGAGGGGGATCTGCCTGATGCGTTTTTCAGTGATGCAAAAAAGAAAACCTACAATTCATCATATAAGATAAATATTTTATAATATCCAAAATGCAGAAGAGAGTCAGGAAACAAATCTTACTTTTTTAGAGTGGAAACGCATAACAGTTATTTAAAGTTTATATGTTTAGCTCATGTTGTATTCATTAATGATTAAGCTTCCACTACGATAATATAAGTGTTACTGCTGAGCCATGTGCTCTAAAGATGGAAATTGAATGTAATGTAAGAGCAATCAATCAAGACATTGCTTTTTCATCATGTCTGTGTACACACCTGCTTGGTCTTTTTCATTTTTTTCACATTGAAACCACAACTTTCTGAGGAGGTTACTGTGACATTCAAAGATAGAGTAAAAAGTATTTCATAAACATGAAGAGTAAATAAAGAGGGTTTTTTTAAAATGGATTTTTAGTCTCAAAAATATGAAAAGTGAGGCATTCATTTGTATTGAACTTCTTACTTTAATAAAATCCAGTGGAACTAGCCATGGGAAGGTTTGAATACAACACAACTTTCAGACATTTATTTGAAAATCTCTTAATCCTCGACCCTCCAGCTTACAAATATGCATGCATTTGTGACGGCGTGTCACATGTGTTTGTGGGTGAGAAAAGCTCTATGCTTTAAATTCAAAAACTGTTTTGTACCTGAGAGACAACGCTAAGATTTTCTCCACGTCGATCTTCCTCTTCAGCACCTCGGTCACCTGACCCTTCTCTGGTCCCTGCTTCACCTTTTCTCTTCCAATCAGATACACACTTTTAGGAGTCAAAATTAAGTCTCTTTTAATTCCCTGTGAACAAAATGTATAAAAAACAGTCATATCTTATGATTTTTGAAAAAATATATTAAAAATTAGTTGAAACACAAGAAAAATTAACCTTAAACCGGCGGTCGTATTTTGTGACCTTATCAGCAAAGTCTATCTTTTCTCTCTTGGCCAGAAACTGGCGAAGCTCTGGTCTGTCGTCCATCCCCAGGTAGTCCCCTACGAAGTTGCGGTTCAGGCTGTGTCGCCGCCTCTCTTTCCGGTTCAACAGCAGATCAGATGCTAAAAATTGAGAAAATTACGTGAGAGCTGAAGACATAAGGAGCCAAATAATTTGGAATAGAAATGGGCTACTTTACTCACCTTCCTCCCTCATCTGGACGTACTTCTTGCGGGCGACATATTTTCTCCAGGCTCTCTGGATGGTCCGAGCGTAGCCGTCGAACTTGCGCTCCCTTGTCTCTTCCAATAGAAAGAGCTGTAAGGAAAAATAAAAAGGAAGAAAACCACTTCAATCATACCTAAATGCACAGAAAAGATGACTTATCGAACTGAATGAAATGCAGCTGGAAGCACAAAACCAGCTTGACTTCAGCGGTAGTTGTACTTTGATTGTTTCTGAGTAAGAATAAATCATTTCCTTTTAACTCCCAGAAAGACAGTCATTCTGCTATTATGTTTTTATGCTGTGAAATAAAGAAAGATTCATTACTACAAGTATTCATTGTTTTCAAGTTTGACGACTCGCCTACATGAAAACCCAAACACTGTTTTTTACTCGACATAAAACTAGAAAAAAACTATACACACACACACACACACACACACATATATGGATATATATGAACATATAGCACTAACAATTGCAATCCACTGTTGTCCCTCCCATTTTTTCCATTAATATGAAAAGATAACTCTTTCCTTTTTATTTGGAAGGATAATAGTATCTTTTAAGAGAAGATAATAATTTCCTATGTCAAAAATCATGCTTATATTTGTTTACATAACACAGATGTAGTTTAATTTGTTTTTTTTAATAAAATGACATAAGCAAAATAATTTGAATTAAACTTTTGATAGAAATTCCTGAAATTAAGTTCTATTGGTATTCTTATTTATTAAGAAATATCTGGATCGAAAAAAGTTTCAAATGTGATGCAACTTTGTAAAAAAATAGGATAACAATTTAGCTGTAATTAGATATATATGCTCATGAGATGTGTGGAAATAACAAAAGCTTGATTTAAACAATAAGCAATCTTTGTTTTTTCAATATATCTTAAAAATATTTGTTCTATTTGTGCATGGAGAAAATCTGCAATCTATAGTGAAAAAAAAAGTGTTATAAGACCATGTCAGCGACTTATTAAAAGATTTTGGGTCCATTGTGTGCCTGTTCAGTTTTAGATCCATTTGCTCACAACAATTAATGGCTTTATCAGTAGACTCAGTGTCAAATGGACTTCTTGGCCTGTTTATGTAATTTCCTGCTGGACCTCTTAACACGCAATCACCCTCTGTGCCCTCTCTCCGTGTGCCAGACTAAACATCCTGTCCGGCGTTGCAACCGCCCTGGCATCAGCAAGGGTGACCACAGGCCGGAGCATGACGGAGGACACCGCAACAGAGGCTGGAACACAATACTGCACATCACACTAAAGCCACAAAAAAAAAAAAAAAAAAAAACACAGAGCAGAAAAATGCAATGATTCACATCATGGGAGCCTGATGCTGAGCATTCAGTAAACTTTTACAGAAGGAGAGCAGCTGAATTGGTCGAATGGTACAGCAAGGGATGAACAGCAAGATGCTGATTAGTTTAGGAACAGCATCAACTCTGAAACAAGGACTCCCTTTGGCAGAGAGGCTTCTACAGCACCTGGTGTCAGACAACTTTCTCTTTCATTGCATCCAACAGAGAGACGTCTTCTTTCATACATCTAATTAATAGGGGTCAGGTTCTTATCTCACTTGTGCTTGTTTTGAGAAGCCTGTCAACTCGTTTCAGCCATCTGCACCGTGTCATATTAATGTTTTTAATCTCTTGTCCTGTGGGGTGGGGGTACGGTTGCAGTGTATGAGGAGGCATTCAGGGTTAACTGCAAGTCCAGAGTAAAACTGAGATTTCTGTGTATGGCTTTTAAATATAGATCTGTGGGTGTGTGTACATGCATACTCGCTGCAACTTCATGTGTGCAACTGTTAATAAGCAGGGGCACAGGCTTCAAGAGTGACGTGAGTTATGTCAGAAAACACCACCTCCCCACACACACCCACACACACACAGAAAAACCCCAAACACTCCAGAAACACTGCAGAGCTTGTGTTTTGAGTTTCAGAGTACACTGCTGACGTGTAAAAAGGGCTCGAGTTCAATCTCCTCCCTATAAGAAGGATTTTAGCTTGATTTGCCTTTTATGGTGTTTAGAGTAAAACTACTGGGCGAGTTTTTTTTTTCTATCGCTGACAAAAGGGCAACGAAGGCCGACAACGTTCCCCATCAGCTTGATGACTAACAGTCCCATTTAGCATTTTTTTCTGCCTTTTTTTTTTTTAAACATTTTGTTACAGACTCAAATTTCAATGTATTTTCTTTGGATTCATTTATACGAAATTGAATACATACGTTTAAAACATTTAACATAGCTTTGTAAATTAAACCTGTTATACTGACTGTCT
>JAUZNJ010083801.1:5693-37469 GCA_034780135.1 Jordanella pulchra
AAAAATTCCCTGTCCCTGGAATAAAAATTGCCAACCTGTCCAGGGTGTACCCACCATGGATGGATGGATGGATGGATGGATGGAATAAAAAAGACATTCTTTACTAAATCAAGTCATTATTTTACCCTGAATGTTTCCAAAACAAAATCTTGCTCGTGAAATGGATGTCTACTAAGTCTGAATTAATTTAATCTCATATATGGACTTGTTGTAACTCCTAAAGAGTATGATGTGTTTGATGCTGTAACAAATTAAATATATGAACTCTTTAGGAATGTGTTTATGTTGAAAAAAAATCTTTGTTAAATGTATTTGGTAGAACTTAGTTTTCTTCATCTTATAAAAATAGCAAAAAAATCTGTGCCCTTTTTAAACAAGATGTGATTATAGTACATCCAGCTGGTTTCTGTTAAAAGAACCTTGTTCTATGGAAACAAATATGGAAATTTCATCATAAACTTGTGATAAACAAAACAATAGATGTTTCTTTCAAACTGTTGCACAGGCTTTACCCTACTAACCAATACATGATGAAATATTTTCATTCAACTGACCCCCATTGTACATTCTGCAAAGTGGATCCATGAGCAATCAATCATTTAAAATTGCAAAGTAACATAAGTTTTGGAAGGAATGTGTAACACATATGCTAATTTTGTACTAATTTCTGAACAGGCTATTTTTGGTTAGCATAGGAAAAACCTCATCATCCTTACATTTTTTTTCCTATATTGGTTAAAAAAACATAATCATATTTATTCACTATTTACAAAAGTACAAACAAACAATATATAAAAACATATACTGTAATTGCCTTAAATCATTTATCATCATGTTTATTTTTGTTTGTACTGAATGTCTGATTGAAAATATCCATCCATCTGGTACATGTTCTGTGTTCTATTTCTTCTTCTGTCTCTATTTTTGTAAACAAAGATTTTCTATTAATTTAAAAACCTAGTAAATCTACTGAGAGTTGGGCATTTTGATTTTCGTTTACTCTTCACCATCTTACTTCTCATAAACATTCTAACCTGTAAACAAGCCATTTTAGCTCTGCAATAAAAATGTTTTTATTGTACAGGTATGTTTTTTATTTGGAAAGGAAATTATTCTGTGCCCGAGTAAATTAGAGGTTAAAGGTCCAAAAATGAATTCAAATAAAAAAATTAGATGTTTACATACAAAATCTCTAACTATTGATGTAAAAAAAATAAATAAACACCATAAATTGTAACTAAAATATCTGAGGGTTATAAGAAAAAAAACAAAAACACAGCAGCTATTGCTTGGTTAAGCAGATGTTTGGAGGGGAATTTGTTTAGTTGCCAGTTAAGAAGTTTTAGAGTTATGAAAATGAGTTTGACTTTGATGTATTGTGGAAACTACCCCCACAGAAACAGAAACTTGGTCATAAGTTACATGTTGGTTTCTTGTGTCCCTTTCTGCATGGTGTTTAAGCTGTGGACAGTTCATATAAGAAGGGAGTAGTTACATTTATTCAGGAGTCTCAGATGAATACCAGTAGATAGGACAAGTGTGAGTCACAGAGTTAATCAGCTACAAGTGAGTTATTGTTGCTAAAGAGGGCACTTCCCCTTGTAAAGAGGTAAAGGTTAAAATTTAACACCTTCTATTTCTTCATTTAAACAGATTTTTTTCCACAGAATTTTCATAAAACTTAATGATGTTTACGTCACATCAAAAACTTATCCACATGGAACTCTTTATCCACTTTGCATTGTAAATGTTATCCAGAAAGGAACTTTTTGGCCAACAATAACACTACAGGTCACTCTAGGGCAGCACAATATGAGATGATATCATTGTAGTAAGCTGTAAATATTAGTAGCAATCACTTTCTTTGCTCTTCTTTTTTTATCCCTTTACTACTTTATGTTTTATGGGAATGTCTTGCAACAGGATGAGTATTTAATGTGTTAAGGATTGTGACAGACATATTTTCACATAACAGACAGGGAACCTGTCAAAAACTCTAAATACACTCTGAACTTCAATGGAACGGTTTAGATCTGGCATATCCAAGTGTTTCAATGGCCCAAAGTCCAGAGCTAAATCGGTTAAACAAATCTGTTGCTATTAAATGAAAATCAATGTGTAGTAAGTTTAAGTAATACATACACATTCATAGTCACGTCCTTTTTAACCTGCTGGATGTATTTCACAAGTAAAAGTAGGCAAACCTGACAGAGAAATAATAACAGACTCAGCTGTGATTTCTGTTTAAATTTGGTTTTACAGCTGATTGATTTGAGGAAGGTGAATCCAAAGGAAAGATTTTCAGACTTTTATATGTAAAATGTCTGAAAAGCATGTGTTATTTTCCTTCAATAAGTCTCCTGAAAAATATGAACATATTCACATGATTCAGAATGTACAAAGAAAACTATTGATTTCACTGTTTTCTCAAAGTTTTTAGTCTACAATTTTAGAATTAGAATCTTCTTAAATCTGCATAACCAGTAGACCCCTCCTCCTATACTGTTCTCCATAAATCCAACCGATGCCTGTTGGTACTTTAGGGACTCCTTGGGGGCGTGGGGAACCGACACCAGAACGGCCCAAGAGCTTAAAGTAGTCACAGCATTTTACACAAGAGTCAGTGAAAGATGAAGAATCTGCAAGAAAGCACGACTGCAAAAGGACTGATTGTGATAGCCCTGTTCACCAGCATCTGTAATGGGGGTAAAACTAATAACATATCAACAGTAAATGGAATTTATCAACCATTGTCTCTGCAAAATTAATGCATTCCTGTAAAATTTTCATCTGGCAGCACTGCTTGGGAAATCATCAGCATTTGACTTCCTGCAGAAAGTGAGAGAAAGGCGGGGACTGGAGTGTATTCCTGGAGGATGCAGCACAGAAATTAACGAGGCAGAGGAGCTGATAGACATCCATGTGGGATTTGTAAGTACATGTAAATTTTACTGCTACAGTTTATACATCTATCCTCTGAAACTAGATTGTAATAAAAGTAATTTATACACAATGCGTCTGTTTAAATTTGCCAAATCCATAATGTGTGTAACACAATCATAATAACCAGTCAGTGAGATGGAGAATTTCAATTGTGCGCACTTAGAGTTTCATCCAGTTCAAGTTTGAATTTTTTATCATCAGAACTGAATATTCAAAGGTTTTAAATCTCATGGGTTAAATGCTGTGGGATGTATTCAGATCAGATCATTAAATCAACCTCTGCAAGATTTCAACACAAGTGTAGTAAGAAGGTAATGGTAAAAAGGTGGGCTGTGTCCCTGTTTTTCTGAAACCAGCTTTCTGCAGTAGGAGATTCTGAAACCTCTGAAACTAAAACATCATGAACAAAAAGGAAAACCCAGAGAGCAGAGAAACAGCCCTCTGTTTAAAAGGGATAAAGTGTAACTTAGTCAAGTGTGTCAAGGAGGCGTTTACCATTACCGTGTTCCTACATACCAGGCTTTGCAAAGTCATTAACGTTACTCTGTTGCTTAGAGCACCTGCTGCATATATCAAATGTCTCAATTAAAAGCCTGCAGACAGGGCTGAATATGTTTATACATTGGTTGTGTTTGCAGACTCACTGCTGGTATTTGTTTAGATGAATTTCACAATAAAATACTGTGTTAATCTACAAATATCCTTTTTTGTGCATTTACTGCTGCATTGGTGCTCAATAGACTATAATCAATAAATCAAACAACTTTATTTATCCCAAAAAGGACAATTCAGTTTGCATCTCTCTCTGCTTAACAGCATCAATCAAAGAAAAATGATACAGAATAAAAACAAACATCGCATTCAACTACATTCCAGAAACATTGCTATTACAACTCAGATGTAAAAAAATAGAATAAAATGATAATAACAAAAATAAAAAATGATTATTATAATAGGGCAGTTAATAGGTATACAATAATGTATAAAGATGTATTTACAGGAGGAAAGTGGGAGCCTCGTGTACAACGGAGCTGTGGTCAGTAAAGAAATAAACCAAGTAAGCTGATAGGGTCTGACTTTGAATAAAAGCAGAAACACAGAAAGCAGATTGGCCTTTTTTTTTTCTTTTTTGCAGAAACCTAAAGAACTTGCCACTGAAACTGGATTGGATGAGGGATCTGGAATGTAGCCAGAAGGGAAAGTAGAAGACAATGAGGTTTTCTGAAAGGCATCTTTTTGCCAAGTTCAACTTTGCTTCAGTCCTTTTAAAGAAACATCAAAAATGGGAACTATACATCAGTAAGGTTGTGAATAAGCTGAGACTTAGCTTAAGTTCTATTTAATACCAGCAGTAACAAAACAAAGAGGAACTAAGAGCATTGATAAATTTAATTACTTTTTTCCCAAGTAGGAATATATCATTTAGATCTATGTATTGCAGTCTAAAGATGGGTATTTAAACTGATTTAGCCAAGAAATTGTTGTTTGCTTTTTCCTTAGCTGAAATATTTTGAGTATAGTACTCTTTCTATGAATAAGATCATGTATAATTAACATCATGTAAACAATCAAATAAAGTTTTGAAAATCAAACTGTACCTGACTGTTTATTGTTCTCCTGTAGCATTAAAACATGTAACTGCATGAGGCCAATCAAACCATGGTCTCACGTGCCTTCGTTTCTCTCCCTGTTTATTAACAACTATTGTTGTCTTGCTGAATTTTAGGTTATGTTTTCTTTCATTGCACTCTACGTTTAAGAGGAATATATTTCTTTCTTAAGTAAAGCTTAAGTTCTATCGCTATCTTTAAGATTAAAGTTAAGATTAATTTTCTTGTTTTTAAGATCACATAGCTAAATAACTAAAAAGAGACACTGTGTTACATATTAGAGCGCTGTATGTTTTATTACCATTTATATATTTTTATTTAGAGATAATGTAGTGTTTAGAATGAGAGGGCTTTTGAAAAGAGTGTAGTTTGTGTTTCAGTCACATGCTGATCACAAGTTAGTGGCTGATTTATCACCACATTTTTCTGTATAACCGAACATTTTAAGAAATACATATATTCTTATCAACATAGTCTTTATTTTGCTGACAAACCCAATAGTTTGCGTTACATTTAAGGATTTGTTTTTTTCACCTAATGTGACATTTAGGTACGATAGAAAACAATTGTATTCGCTTTTTTAACACTCAGTCTGGGCTTAGATATTTGCTATTATAATAGTAGAACAGAGTTTTTTGCAATCTTATAATAACATCTATATTTTAGTGAACGTATTTTACGTAATAATTTGTACAGTCGGTTCGAAATCTAAACGAACTAGATTTTGCGTTAATTTTTACGATGTAGATTATAAAGTTGATTTTTTTCTTTCTGCAGATCAATAGCTATCAGTGAAAGGAAAATCTTATAAAGCAACGTCAAAACAAAAGTCTTACCCTTTTTTAACTCTCTTAATTTATTTGTTTTGTTACTACATTAAAACTCACATTTCTGACATTAAAAATCAAATTTCTGACTGCTCCTAAAGGCAACACATCTAACGACAGCACTAGATGATACAGCGTCTGTGCAACACTTTACAAACCAGAAATTATAACGGCGGAGTCATTTAAAAGGAGACGTTTTCAATATGTAAGTCTTTTATGGATCTACACAAGTTTAAAACATTTTATTTATAACAAAGCTACTTTTTATCGAATAGAATGGTGATACACGCCGTACCAAAACAACGCCCAAAACTTTGCTATACTAGCTTGCAACAAGTGCTAACCACAGGGTGCTAACACTTTAGCATCAACTGTAAACTAGTTAAGCTAAGCTAACTATAACCTTTTAACTTGCCACCCAAAGGCAATATTGTCATTTCGTTGTTTGGCACTGAGACAGACAAAAGAAAATATACTTTGGACGTTCGTATAACACCTACCGGAAAATAAAGAAAGAGAAAAGAATTAGTTAAAACGAGGCTAATCCACCGTTCTAGCTCCTCTAGCTACTCTGTTAGTAAGCAACGCTTCAACATAGTGTGACATTTTTAAAACAGTCGTCCATGTGGACTTGTGGTTTTGCTACTCGTATAATGTTTTGTAATGTTTTATTTTGATAGGACTTAATGTTAGCTTTGGCCGAGTATTGATGAAAGTATATTTGATCTATGTCAGAAAATGTTTAAATGTTTCGTTAGCTAACAATCTGTGTATAAATAAGATACTTAGAATGGCTAACTCATGTTTATGATTAACGAATTACCATTTCTTCGGAAATTAAATATAGACTCTCTTACTCAGCATCCAATTGATAAACAGTTTTAGTTGTAGTAGTAGTTTAGTTTTTTTTTGTTTTTGTTTTTTTTACAATAGATCACAAATCAATCGCAGATTTCTCTTAATCTGCTGTGGTGTAATAACGACAAGCCAGTCAATAGTTTTGTTTACTTTTTAATGATGCTGATTGTTTCAAGATTTTCTATAACTTTTGGTGTTTAATTGCACAGACAACTGAACTTGGCACAGGATCTTATTGCCTTAAAGTTTAAAAATAGTTTGATATTCAGGAGGGATGCAGGGTATTTTACTGTGCCTTAATTTACTGTTGTGATCGAAAATACAGTTACAGGAAAAATATATTGAATACGCAAGTGAGACTTAAAAAAGAAAAAAGGAATTCAGTATTGAGCTAAAAAAGCCAGATTCCTGCAACTTTATTTTGTATCTTTACCTCATCTTTTAAAACTACTTGGATGTTAAATTATTAATATACTTAATATAAACTGTATTATTGTCTTATTTTAACATTTCCAAGTGTGCCAGTCTTTTATCTAGGGAGGCACTTCTCTGGATTTTTTGAAAAAGCTTTGATACTGTTTCGTTTTATTTGAAAATATGAATTGTAACCATTAGGAAGGTCAGTAAAAAAAAAAAAACACACAAACTTATTCATTAGTTAAAAAAAAACTGAAAAGTGTGTAAAAGCTATATTGTTCAGTTGAATATTGTGCAATTCTTAAATGTCACTGTGAAAAAAAGTGGAAAAGTATTCAAAAGCATTTCATATCAGATTTATTTCTAGTTTACTCCTTTGGGGGAGAACATTTTTTAACCTCTTACTACCGTTTTCATAATGCTGTTATCTGAAAAGCGTTTCCATTACATCAGCAACATTTGTCACTTGTTGAAGTTTTAAAGTGGATGGATGCTCACACTTCATGTTGATATTTATACTCTAAAGCCCCCAGGTTGTGGGGAAGGTGGAGAAAGGGCACTATTTTTGTCCTTAACACGTCTCTTATGTCCAGAATATATTTATTTATTGTCTGGAAAGACTTGGATTGAGGAGTAAATGACTTATTACAGATTAACATTATGGTTTTTGTGTTTGTTTTGAAGGGAACTTACTGATATGTGTTTGTTGTTTAAGTTAAACCCTTGTGATTTATTATCTTTTACTTGCTGAAATCATTTTTGAAATATTTTCTGAATTAATCAAGGACTTTTGTTCTACTCCCACTTTTTATCAGGCTGTTGCTCAAATTTCGCAGAACTTTCCTTTCTCTTGCTTTTTAGATAAAGGTGATGGATTAGCAGACACTGTTGAGAAAATAACACGTAGCACAAAATAATCCTCTTCGCTTCGTGCTGGATTTTAAAGAAGCCGAATACATAAAATATGATTCTAGATAGCTTGATAAAGTAACAGAAATGTGAGTCTTACTAAAGAAATATAGATTGTTCAATGAGAATCCAGATTGTTAATTTACAGTTTAAATTATGCCATACGCAAATAAATAAGGTTAAATATTCTAGCATAAACTTATTTAAACATGAAGAAGAAGTGGTTGTAGCACCTTTCTGGTGGTGTCATGTGGTTATGGCGCTTAATGGGAGAGCATAGCATTAATAAATGATTGGTTTTACATGCTCATCCTTTTTTTCTTGGCTTTTTTCATTCTTCCAATCCCGATAGCATGGGTACTCTCTCACTGCATTGTACAGCTGCATCAGCCATTAGAGCAGTGGTATTGGATGTCAATATTAGTGAAAAGCTTCATGTTGGTTACATCAAAGTTTTACTGTTTTATTGTGGTGAAGTTTCATGCACTAGAAACAGAGAACTGAGATGGAGAACTGAGAAGGATAACTGGAATTAGGCCCCAGCATTTCTTTAAATTGTGTTCAGGTTGGGCGTCATGGTCAACTGGAATGATTAGCTCTCCACCACCATGCCTTGGCACAAAGTATTTTGACATTTATCTGACTTTATCCATATGTGAAGATGGGCACTACATTTTGTTTTCTCTTAAAATCTATTGAGGCATTGTATTTTAAACACTTTGCTGTGGCTGATGTATTTTTAAACAGAACACATATTTTCATATAGTTTTCAATTTTGTTCTTTGACGTTCAGTTTGATTCAGTTTTGTTTAGAAAGCAGCAATTCACAAGTTAAGGCACTTTATTGAAGGTGTTCACACTAGGACCGATCTAATATTGATATCCAAAATCGGATGGATATTAGACAAAAAAATGCATTTCAGAACATATCAGCCTGCATCTAAAATTCCATGCACTGCATTGTATTTAGTGTTAACCCCCATATCCATCAATAGGACTTTGATGCTTGTGGTTCTGACACAATTAACCCGTTTTCCTTGTTAAGATTTCAGTGTTTCTGTGTAGACCTGATTGTGTCTAATAGTCGGGGTCTGTCCTGTTTAGTACATGAGCCCAACCTTAATGAGGTGGATGTTTACAAAACACGATGAATTAACCAGCTCAAGTCCTGATGGAGTATGGTTCCTAGAAACTAGAAGTGATCTGACTGTTTTGTTAAGGGGAAAGCGTGAGGTAGGAGTCCTCCTGAGGTCCACTGGTCATCTCCACAGGGGTTAAAGCTCCTGGTGGTTCTTCTGACCCCTACGGCGGACCAGCCAATCTACATTCTGTCAGTATGCAGTCGGGTCATATTCTTGTTCTTTAAGTAAGTCTCATTAGAGAGAAAGGGGGCTCTGTTTGTGGTCACCTGCAGCACAAGTCAAGACCCCTCCCCTCCGTGCACCACTCTAGCTGCTAGGGAAGAAGAGGAGCGCAACAGCTTTTTTCCTCGTTTTTTTTAACCTTTCAAACAGGGCACAACAAGCACATCTCAAGGCTATTAAACTCACTAAAGTCCATCTTATGCAAAGATATTGACTGCAACAAGGAGGCGGATGGCAGTGGCTTGGAGAAAGACGGCTGCCCTACCAGAGCAAGCAGTGCAGCTAATATGAGCCGCTGAACTGTGACCAAACACAGTTTGCTAAAGATAAAAGTTCATCTTGGAACTAAACAAGCTACCTTTCAATTTTTGTTGCTTCTTTGTGCATAATTTGATGTGCCAAAAACCCTAAATATGAATGTGCACTGAAATGGGAGAAAGATCCTGCAAAAGGAGAGAAATCCGTGATCTAAAAACAACTTCCACCGATTATTGAATTAAGTACTTGCTAAGTAACTAAAAGTTTATTTATATAGTAGCCTTCAAAGACAAGGGAGGGTACATAAAATACAAATATATTCAGCATCCAAATGGAAAAATAGAGTAAAATGAGTGGAGTTTATTCTATAAACTCTGTACTATAATGCTGAAGATCATCCCACAATTCAGCAAGCATTTAATATTTTAACTTTCTCTTATTTAATTCAGATCTTTTAGAAATAAAGCTGTAATCATAATACAGTAAAAATGTGATATTTTGCTTACGGTTAATGATGCAGTCTGAATTTTATACCGACCCATGCCTAATCGCTATCAATGCTCAGAGCTGCTATGTCGGATATCGTATATCCCTAGAGAAAACTCTAATCTCTTCAGATACTTCAACTACACTTGTTCAAAGGATATTATGATTATAGAGTCAGTTGATTTTCAGTCCCTACTGCACAGGCACTTGGTGGGATATAAACAGTGGCTAAAACAAATGAGGAGACCTCCATTTGTATGGAGTAGGACATTCACCAAAAAGCCAAGTTGTTAATTAAGCGGAGTCGACTCCCATCTAGATTGGAAAGTTGCCCTCCCCCCTGGTGTGTGTGGGCCTCCATGTTGGTGTGTGTCTGGCAGGCAAAATAGCTATGTTCACACTGCAGGGCTTAATGCACAATTCTGATTTTTATTTTTTTTTTTTCCATTTCCAAATATACGCGACTTGTATGCGATATCCTGTATGAACTTCATTCTTACAGAAGTAAACATGGATGGTAGTCATGGAGCGCATCTTGCAATCTTTCATTTCTTTCCTAACGTCAACTAGGGCTAGTAGAAAATAAAGTCCGCTCTACACATTACTGTCCGCCTTTGATGTTGTTTTTCTCCTGCTTCTGTGTAGCAAGATGAAGAATAGTGACCATTGTTGAGTATTGATGACGTTCAGGTCGGATGAATGCGACCTGGCCTTTCAGACACAGGTCGCATTTGAAAACATCCGATACGTATCGGATTCAGGACCACGTAGCCAAGAGGTCTGGATCGCATTTGACAAATTTGGATCTGTGTTGTTGAGAATGTCATGAAAAAATCAGAAAAAGTGTGATAATATTACAGATGTAAAAATGCATTTGGGGCAGCAGGCTGTTGATGTTACTGATGATATTTTTAAATGAAACTCAGGGCTAGGGTACAAACTGCTCCTTTAACAGTTGAACAAGAATAAAAGTCAGAAAGCAGCATCTGGGGTGTCTTTGTTCTGTTACACAACAAAAAGGCTGTGAAAATGATAAAGCTTTCTGTTGTATTTTGCAGTCATAAAAAAAGTCTTGGTTAAACATTCATTCTTATGTCAGAATATACTTTGCACTGAAGAGATTCGTCTTTTACATGATGATCCTCAGTTCTCTCCCTCTTTTGGTTTTCAGTTTGATTTCTTAAGCATGATAGTGAAAGAGAAAACATACAGTTGTGGTATATATATAATCTACTCATTCTGTACTTCTTTATTTTGCATTTAATATATCATTTTAAAATCATTCCATATATTTTTAGTTCATTTGTACCTTTTCCGTAGACCTGTGGTAGTCATGTGTAAATATTGGCTCCGGTTCTGGTGTTATTGATAAAGACACTGCTCTGATTTATATTAGGCACAATCTGCTTCCTGCTACAAGTGTGAAAGCATCTTTTCTTTAATCAGTAAAACCCTTCTAGATCATATATGGTGGCGTTTAAACCTACAACACAAACTATGAATAGAACAAACAAAATGAATTGATTCCCTTGGCTGGTTTGCTTGGTGGCTTTATATTAACTCTAACCACATGTCTTTAGCAGCATTATCCACTTAGGAAAGATAAAGCAACTCTTTATCTCAACTTTAGCTGCTTTGGTTCCTGCAGCACTGAGAATCGGCTGCCAGTTGATAAATGTGTCTTTAGAGATTTAAACTGGGCAATGATCCCAAGTATGACTTTAGATTCACCCAGACTTGGTTCTAGATGAACTCCTGGTAGGTTGAAAATAAATGTTGATAAATTACTAGATTATCGAAGAAGGAGCAAGTCATTTTTAAAGTGCCTTTAACTTAGCTTTTTTATTGACGTGATTTAATCAATTCATCAGGTCGGCCCCCGGTTCAGACGGTTCTGCTGCAGCGTCGAGCAACAAGCGCTTGCAGCAGACGCAGGCTCAGGTGGATGAGGTAAGTTACAGTTTGGCTATTCAAATCAAAAAGAGACTTGTGTGTGAAAATAAACCTAATCTCTGTGTTCAGTGTCTCCATTTGGTGCATAAACAACTTTTTTAACCACAATGTTAAAAACAGGCTTTCTAGGTAAAGCTTCCTCTTATTTCTTCGTAGTTCAAAGCAAATATTGAACATAAACAGCCTAGATGGATCATGTCCCTTAGTGACCAACCACCAGCCCCTCCCCTTTCCATTGATGATTCTGTTGCAGAAACTTGCATAACCCTTGGCATCAGTGCTATGATTAACCAGCCTGAATCTGTTTTTTTCCTCAACCGCTGCGTTACCGTTCTCATGCCCAAAGACATTCAGGGAAACAGCTTAAAGGGGCCTGCCCTTCACAAGGAGTCACCAGGTGGAGAAGTTGCCTGTTTATACTCCTCCCTAATGTTTCTCATTTCTCCCAGAGGTCCACCCCTCCCACCTAGACCTTTAACCTTACAGAGCTTCCAATTGGTTCTCTGAGGTTTATATAATCTCCATCTCTGCCCTTATGTAAGGCCTGCATGGGCTTATTCGCTCCTCTACCGTGCTGCTCAGTCAGGGAGGTGGGGCACTAGTGAGCTTTGTGGATCAGTGGAACATGTGGGTTACGTGCAATGTGTGACTTAGTGTGTGTACACAGATGTTTATTTGACTTAAGAGGGAACTTTGTGTGACGTAGCTTTATACACCATGTCTTGATTGTTTGTTGGTTGGCATTGCCTCAGGATGTTTTACTTGGATAACTGTTATGTCATCATTTTTAGGTTTATACACGTGCACATTCCTAAAAATTCATCTTTTGTTTTCTTTCCCGATGATAAAGACTCAAGTGTCCAAATATCAGATCATGTGTTATATATTCACATAGAGAGAATTTGTATATGTTTATGCTTTTTTTGTGTGTGTTTTGTGTTGAGCAGGTAGTGGATATTATGCGTGTTAATGTGGACAAAGTCCTGGAACGTGATCAGAAATTGTCTGAACTGGATGACAGAGCAGATGCACTGCAGGCTGGAGCCTCCCAGTTTGAAACCAGTGCGGCCAAACTGAAACGGAAGTACTGGTGGAAGAACTGCAAGGTAGACTACTGGTCAGGTCTCCGATTTAGCTAACTATTCTCTAGTGATCATAACTACAGCCCATTTGAAATTTGAGTCAACAGAATGTTGAAAGTATGTCACTCTAGAGTTTTAATAAGCCTTATTTGACCAAATGAAAATGAATCTTTTAAATAAACAGTTGTTTATTTGATTTTAATTGTTTTTCTTTTTAGATGTGGGCTATCTTGATAGCTGTTGTAGTGATCATCATCATCATCATTATTAGTGAGTATAAAAACAAAGAACCTGTGAACACTGTTGTATAAAGTTACTATTTCTGTCAAATGCATTCAAGCTAATGTAAGATATGTAAAAGAACAATTCAAGAAGTGCCTGACGATATTTCTCTGCTCGAGTTCCAACCAAATGATGTTTTATGTAAAAGGTCAACAGATGGAATAAATAGAAAATAGAACTTTATGTAGTTTTTCATTAAGACCTTTGAAGGTCAAATCACACAATTAAAAATAAGAGTCCATCTTTGACTAATTTAAATACTGTTCAACACTTTCTCCTTCTTGCATAAAACAAGCAGAAAGATGAAAGTGCTTTACCAAAAAGTGATCAAATGGAGCTATTTGGCTTAGGCATAAAATACCATGTGGAACGTAAACCTAAAAAGTACACGTTACCCCAAAAATATCTTAAAAGAACAAAAACATGGTGGTGGCTGCATCATACAGTTTCTAGAGTTGGTGGGAATATAGATGGAGCCAAACCCAGGAAAAGCTTGAGGCTGGGTCAGGGGTTTACTTCCCAGTCTTCTCTACAATATAGTAGTAGCTTAGATATAGAGCTAGGAGATATGGCTTGAAAAACTAATCTTCAATTTTTTTTTTTCTGCCAAATCTGATTTGCATATTTTCCCTCCTCCCTTATTTTTTTTTATAAAGATCACAAATGACTTTCAAAGGCTAGCTTTTATTTTAATCATCCTCATTGGGAGGTGACCTTAATTTAAAGGGCAACAAAAGTCAAGCTGTAAATATTCTTGTAAAACAATGTTTCACAAAGAAAAGATGAAAATATTGCAAAAAATGTTACACAGTCTGCTCCGGGTACACATTTAATATTCTAATAAACAGAAAGTTATGACCTGATGTTATCCTGAACTATGGAAGCTCAAGAAGGGCTTTGGTGAAGAAGAAAAACCTGATTTTTCCAAACATGAAATCTTCAAACAGAAAATTAGATGAAGCTATTTTATCTATTTTTTTTGGCTTAGATAAATTGTTATTTATAGGAGATCATCAACCATATCGGATGTATAGTAAACACTGAAATGATCGATGATCAGAAATGCTCTTCGTTTGGTAGGGCTTCTAGCTGTTGTGTAAAGATGTTTTTAGAAACGCTTATTGAGAACTATTCCAAACCCTTGGTGCTTTAATTACATCAAATGTGATTTTTATATATTTTTTTTTACAAGTTTGACTTAATGAGGCCTTAATACTAATTGATATATACACTTATACAATTGTATTGTGATGAAATGTAAAAAAAAAAAATAGAAAAATGTCTGATTACTTTTTAATGGTTTTATACATAAAGATGAATATTTGAAACCATCTCCATCAATTACTCAGCATTGCTTCTCTCTTTGCCTAAAACTATGAATTTACTGAGAGTGTTTTTTTTAAATCGTTTCATCAACGAGTTCTTATTCTCTTCCCAGTTTGGAGCTGCTCTTAAACAGACCGCCGAGGATCTGAGGATCAGGCAACATGTGTATGTCAGGTGTCAGAGAAAGAATTCAAATGCTCACGTTTTTCACCTTTCCACGGGTCTTCCTCTCTTCTCCTGGATCGACTTGGGTGTTTCTGTGTCTTTGCAGAGGATCGTGTTAAAACTCCAGTTTAACTTCTGTCACTTACACACACGCATGCACAAGTTCCTTGAGACTAGAAGTGAAGGAAAATGTTTTAAACTCTTGCCTGCTTATATTCTGAATAGTTAATGATTTTGGGTGCCAGGCTAAAAAATGTGCCTTGGGGGTCTTTGTTAAGAGTTTGCCAAACCCCTTTTCTACTACATAAAGGTTTTTGCTTTTCAAACAGTTATTACCAGTATTTTGATGTGTTGTTTTTTTTTTCTTTAATATTTAGTCTGTTTTTTTTCTGTTCTTTTTTTTTTCATTTGTTACAATAGACTTGTGTGATTTAATACCTTTTTTGTGTTTTTGCACATAGTTAAGTTACTCTAGAAACTGAAAACAATGATCTAAGATAATTGACATAAACATATTATTTAGTTAGAAACTTAATCATAAATTTACTCATTCATTTTCTTCTTGGCACTTGTATGTTGTATATGCCTTTGTTTAGATAAGTGCCTAAATGCAAAAAAGACCAAACTGCCTCAAAATAAGCCTAAATGTTATCGGGTGGGTTTTCTCACCTCATCCACTTTAATAATGTAGATGTAGTTTTAGACCAATGCCTTAAGGTTCTCCTGAATGAAAACAGCCAAATACCAACAAGCACAGTATATTATTTGTTCCAGCCTTTAAAACACATGTGCCTTCTAAATGCTCAAACAAAAACTACCCCTTTCTAAAGTCAGCTGAACTTAACCTTTAATTAACGATCCTGTCAATGTTTCACCTGGTAATGTAATTTACTCCCCACGACATACTTTAGATTTAGGGTAGAATAGCTTTTATTTGCATGCATAAAATGTAGAACTAATCTAATGCTTAGATGTATTTTCATGGCTTTTGTTGCTACAGCTGAACATTAATACGATGTATTATACGCTACTCAACACTGGATTTAGTTGTTTTATTTGTCTGTAATTTTCCATTACTCTTATTTTTTTGGCATTTTCCGAACATTGTGCTAATTTAACATTGCCTTTCACAATGCATCCATGATTGTACACAATCCATATAATATTGTGGCTTTTTTTCTTGTTTATAAGTAATACTTTTATTGCATACAGTAAGCCATGTTCTCTCTTTACACAGAAATCTAACACCCTTTAACTTTTAAGCCTTATAATAGATGCTGGGATTGTTTTGTTTTGTTTTTTTTTGTTTGTTTGTTTTTTTTGGGGAAAAGTGCAATTGTACTTTGTGGCCCTAAAAAAAACTGTTGCTTGAATAAAACTGATTAAATTTATATAAAATCTTCTTCTCTTTTCTTTTTCTTACCTGATCAAATATCTCTTGGAAACATTTAATGATTAGAAAGGCTTCCTGTCTTATGTCTAGTAAGCAAAATATTTCTATGCTTTATATTGTCATCAAGCAATATGTGCAATAAAAGGACTTTCCTTTTTCTGCACCTACAGCTTTTGAGAGCGCTATCGCTCTCTAGCTCTGCATTTCTACAGACAAATATTCATTTCTCTTTTGTGTAATAGCTTGAATTCAGTCAGATTAGATAGAGTTAGTGTTTTGTTTTATCATCAGGTTGCGGCATAGGGAGTCTTGAATCCCAGATGTTCCTCTCCTGAGTTCTGGGGTCTGTTCCTTGAGATGTATAGTCTCTCCACTGAGCTGACACCAGGGTTTTTAAAGTCCTTTTGAGGCTTTGACTGACTGACCCCCCCCAACCAAGGGAGAGCAATCCACCTCCTGGCTACAGGACTCCCATCCCAGGTGCTTCACTTTGAGCTGCTTACTGCTGCAGTGCGAGCTGAGGGTCATGACTGCAAGAAGCCAACAGCACCACGTCATCTGTGAAAGGCAAAGCTGGAACCAACCAGAGGAGGGTGTCTGGTGACTCTCAGCTTTGACCTAAGAGTCACCAGACACCAGGCATGACTGCCTGAATATTCTGCCCATAAACACAACAAACAGGACTGATAAATCTCAGCCCATTTAGAGCATCTGTAAACATCTATTCGTTTTTTTTTCTTACTGTAGCTATGGCTTTTTAGTCTCTTCCGAAAGGTAAACATCCGAGCTTCAACTGTTTTGCAACTTTTAACAGGTTTTTCTAGATAACCGCATATTTACCATCATCCTTTGTATTTACACCCACTACCTTCCATCTACCTGATGAGGCAAAACATTTTAACATGTTACTGTCATCGGCATGTTCCTTGGTGAGGGCGGTGTGTTCTGGTGTTCCCTACATTATTTCACCTCCCCATGCTTGCTAAATACCCCTCATGGTTTCTGTCCAACATACCTCTTCCACATTCACCTTGTCGTCTATGCAGATTTTTTTTTTTTCTCAATTCAGGTCTGGACTTCAACTGGGTCATTCTAGAACATTAATACATGTCTTGGACCTCAAACAGGTTTTCTTTCAGAATTTAGCTCCTGTTATTTTGCCATCAGCTTAAATCCGCTTCCTTGTCTCCTAGAATAGCAGCCCTACAGTATGATACTGCCACCACCATGTGCAAATATGGGGAAGGTGGGAATTTGAAGCTAATTTGCAGTGTTAATTTTCCGGGGCCCACGCCATGCAGAATAAGTTCTGGCCCCTTTTATGGATCCTTTACCAAAACAGATGCTAAACCCGTAAACCTACAATTCTGTACTAACAAGATTAGTATATTATATAGAGATCTATTGTTATGCTTTCTGTAGTAATGAGCAACACTGTCTTATTAAACCAATGGAAAAAGTGATCTTTACTCTCATTTAGACAGTACATATTATTTAGTTGTCAAGGAGAAATATGGTAACTTCTTTTCAGTTCTCCTTTTGGCTTTTTCGGGATCATGATACTCTTTCTAGTTCTGCTGCTGCATACGCTTGGTCCTGCAGTGTGCTGCAGCAGAGCAAACTTTAGTTATTGGGTTAGCGTCTCCAAATGATCTACATCGCCGCCTCAATCACACTGAACTACCAGCAAGAGGAAACGTGTTGTAATTCTGCGCCTTAGCACTATTTTATCCCTCGCTAGGGTCCGTACATTCAAGATGGCAGACTGTCATGGCACTAAGCAAACAGATGACCAGCCTTATGTATAAACTAATATACAATTCTTTGCTTATGAAAATGTATCTGAATATTAGTAGAGGTTATAATACACCAATAATAACACATATGTAAATGTGGTCACCGATTTCAGGCAGTAAAAAAGAGAAACTGTTACACAATGTTCCTTTAATCAAACCACAAACTTTTGCCCTGTTTATTGTTTCTTGTTTCCTGTGCCCAGGTGATAAAACCCTGGCCCCCACAACAAACTTAGTCTATAACCACCACTGCTTGGTATCATACATGTTAGCAAGAAGGGTTAACAATATTAGTCAAAATTAACCAAAGAACATTATTTCATATGGTTGTGAATCTACTCTCACTTTGTGTATTTCAACAGTGTCCAGGACACCTAAAAAGCCTTTTTTAAAATGATATAGTTTTTGTCGAGTCTAGAGTTAATTGATCCTTTTTTATGAAGCATCTTCAGTTAATCATTTCCCCTTAGTGTTTAGGATTAGGTTAAAACAAATAAAGCATGTTAAAATGGAAAATAAATATGTAAAATAACAAAATTCCATCAGAAAGGTTTAGAGATGTGCACTCTGTGAAGGTAGTTCATTCGCTCATTTTCAGAGGATCTAATGGGACAGTTCGGGGTTAATCAAAAATGCTTGCGCAGTCTTCTCTGGCTTGTTGTCTCTCTGTTGTATAACATGGGGATACACGTGAATCAACCGCGAGCCCCTGACGAGTCGAGGTGTGGGACACGCCCACGCGTCCAATCACACGACAGATTCAAATCCTACCTGTCCAATAGGCGCCGGCCGGGCGGGGACAGTCTATGCCGGGCTCACGTTGCACATTTGTGTCAAGCGGTTTGCACTGGATGACGTTATACGATGCGTAACTGGAAAACAACTACAAATTTATTCACCTTATTTCGGATGGATAATTAATTTTTTGGACTTCTAAGTTTTTGGATATTACACGCAAGACTCACGTGGATCGCACCAGGTATTTTTTTCTGTAAATAAATGTCATTTAGATGTACTTTTTATAGTTGGCTAACTGGATAAGCTAGCTTTGGACTGCACCCCAAGAGCAGCCAATAAATGTAAACAAAAGTAATTTAATCGTTGTATTTTATTACATGGTGTTAAAGCAGTGACATACAACTTCGGTTGGATTTTTATCGCTGAAGACAACGGATAAACGTGTGGTCTGTTTTAATATTTTGACTAAATAACATGTCTGCTGCTAGCGAGTTGCGCTGTTTTGCTAGCAGTCAGAACCAGTCGATACAGCGAACCTGTGTCATTATAAAGCTACGCAAATGCTAATCCTATTCATTAATAGTAGATGTTAAGTTTGTATGTGAAGCACTTGCTTAAAAAACGACACATTAAGTCATCGTTATCACAGTTTTCTGAAAACATTTTAATTATACTAATATATAAATATGTACGCTTCTAATATGGATCCTTTCGGGATACATATGATTATGTTTGACTTGAGACAAACTCAAACGACATTAATTAACGCTTTAAATGTATTTGTTTTAATTTCGTTTTTTTACATGTCTCTCTGCACGTAAAGAGACGAGTGGGCGCTATTAGGGTCAGTGGGTTCTACATGGGAGGGGCGATAGGGACCTCAAATCTGTGTTGTTGTTGTTGTTTTAAGTTGTTGTATTTTGTGTTATTATATTTGTTGGTATAAATCAAAGGCGTCATTAGGATCCTTAAATATTGGGGGTATCCAGCACCGCTCAGACGTGTTGACATTGCCATATAATACGTGTATAGACACATGGGCCTATAAGACTTGCACAGTCTGGACTGGTACAAAGTGTTTCAGAGAACAAACTGTTTTTAGGTTGTTGTGGTCTCTACAGGATCCTGTTTTTTATAGATCAGAGGTGCTGCATGGATTCTGAAACATTGGGAACTTAACCCAGCAATACCTTTTCAAACAATAATGGGGTTGCACATTTTAAGTTACTATATGTTGATATAGAACATTTTAGAACAGATTACTGTAGACAATTTAAACAATCCTGTTGTGGGGATTAAAGATGTTACTAGTCAGGTGAAAGGAATAAGAAAAATGGGGAAAAAATAGTAAATAAAATAGGATAATGCATTTTCGTTCCTCAGTGGGAAAACTCATGTTTCAACAGCAAGTTAGGTTTTCTACATTTAAAGATTAGTTCATACAATCTAAAATATTTGATTATTTTGGCCTTTATATACTGTAAATTAATTTCCAAACTTTTTTAAGATACTCCTATTGTTTTTATTTGTGTTTGTTTTTTTTCCATCTGAAATCTTATGCTTGTAGTTACATTTGTGTATATATTTTATATATATTATATTTACTGAGTCTGGAAATATAAAGGTTATATCTGCTCAGTCTCTACATTATCTGTTTTCTGATAAGATTTTCAGAGACACAGACATGTAGATAAGTTGATAATGAAAAGCTGATTGACGTTCTTAGGTGTTTGAAGAATTTTTCTCCTCATCTTAGTTTTATAATCCTTGCCCTTGCTGGTGCTCGACCTCCTGCTTTTCACATATTGTACGTTACGTTGTCAGTGTTTAGGTACAAATCCTGAATGTTAACTTAAAGCACTTAAACAGACGGTAGATACGTTTTACTAGTATTGGACATAGAGCATAAAAAAACAACCAAAGCCCTTTTAAACCTTCCATTTAAAATAATGAATATATACCAATTCCTTCCTTTTCTTTTTTAATTTGACTGTTCTAATAGAATAAATGCCCCCTTTTTGGACATGATGTCAGAAGCATTCATGGTGCTTTAATAAATCAAGCTGGATAAAATCCGACCGACCTGATTTTGTGTAGGAAGCAGCCCAGCTCTGTTTCTGAAGCAACAGGAGAGAGCGATCATCAGCCACACGTGTACAGAGCCGCACACAGCAGTGAGGCTGCTTCTGTTTAAAACATTCTTTTCTTTCAAACATTCACTAGTTCTATTTACTGGAGTATATTGATTTTTTTATTCTATGTCTATTCATGTCATTTTCTATTTTTTGAAATCCTGGGCCTTTAAAAATTATGACACCAATGATGAATATGAACATGCATTATGTTTATTTTTTTTGCTTACAAAGCAATAAACCATTTTTATTTTCTACCTTTAGGCTGCATAAAACCTTTATTAACAGGAGTTTAAAGATGCATCTATATATAACTGATTTTGTTTATGTTAAAACTAAACTCATTGTCTAAAATGGATTGAAAGTTAGACTAAGAATCCAACAAAAAGTATTCAGATGATCCAAAAAATACACAAAAGCATAAGTTGAACACAAGTGCATTCAGTGGGAATAGACTCATTTGGTCTTCCTTTTTTGGGTGGAAATTTCAGCAATAACATAAGACAAAAAAAACTCAGTAATTAGGATTGAAATGAAGAGAACAATACCCTTACAGACTTTTTCTGTGCTCACACATGGAAACATACACATAATCTAAAGTGTATTTCTATGACTCATCTAGGAGTGATCTAATCTAGAGGCCCCCGGTTTTAACCTCTGCTCTTCTTCAGTTGTTTTAGTGCTTATCCAACTCCAGTAAAACCAGTCTAGACTACACATATTTGCACTCTATGAAGCAATGACCAACATGTAGCTAACAGCTAGATATTTTTTGTGTCTCCACAAGGAAAATTATTGGTCATATTTGATGGTTGTCTTGTTGGAGGAAGTTGTGTCTTAAAGAGAAAACCGTAATTGAAGAATAGCTCATCATAGTTCATTTCCAGGAGAAAGAATTTATGAAGGAATGTTTATTTCAAATATTTTTACAAAGACAGGTGAAACTACTTCAGATTGCATGACAAGCGGTGACACTAACTCTGATCCAATGACATGCTTGTTTTTTATCATGAATCTGCAGATTCTTGTTTAAACCCATCACCACACGTGTTTTCTGTACCCTGTTTAGGTCAGTCTTAGCTTCAGTGTTGTAGCCATGTTGTTTTAAGATCTGTTTTCAATAATATAGACTATAGAATTTAATGGAATACTAACCTTGGATTCTTGCTTTGGGTATTTTCTTAGTTTAATATATAATAACTAATGATGATTATTTGTAAATCTTTTGTCTTGATTTGTATTCATAGACAATCTGACAGGTCAAATATACAACAATCACCTGATAAACCTGATTGTTTTATACGGCTGTATTTTATTTTTTCCTCCTAGAAAGGAAATGCACACGAATACAGGATGCTAATTATGGCTTTGGTGGAGTTGAAGACCGTTTGATCTGTGGTTTAGAAAATTTCAGCAGTTGGGCTAAAAGTTGTGATCTGTAACAGTTTTTCCATTATTAATTTTTGTATGCAATGACAGCTGATTTGTTGTCAGAGCTTTATGTACTCTTTAATGCACCGACTCCCAAAGTTGGGGTCATGGCCCCACTTGGGGTATTCTTCTCTACAGAAAATAAATTAAACAATAATATGATTATGGGGAACACATCTTTATGTGCTTAAATATATGATAACATTATTCAGAATAAGAAATAATACATTGTTTTTGTTCGCGCCAACCAGCAGTTTGGGTCACCAGTCCCAAGTATTACTTTGTGGATCAGAAGCTGAAAAATGTTTTTCCCCATTTAAGCCTTGAAAAGCACTTATTGACAGCAGTGTTTTTTGTTTTGTGATTAATCATTTAAACCAGGGGTGTTGAACTGAGGGTCAGTATCCTGCATCTTTTACTCCTCATTCACACAGACTACTTCATTCAATTTGCCTCCGCTCTGTCACGATTAGACACTTTTTTTAGTCAGTGTGGTAAATCCAACACTCTGCAGCGTGACTCACAGCTCCCCTCCATCATCCATCAGATATATGGATCCAATCTATTTGGAAAGAAATGCAAAGCGAAATGCGTCAATCTCTAAAATACAGTTGAGGTGCACAGGAAGTCTGACGCTGGGGTAGAGCAGTGGATCCGGTATATTTAAAAAAAAAATAGGTTAATACACAGATGGATCCTGCATGCATAAAGTGAGGCCTGCTGCATGGCAACGTTTTGTGTGTGTGAAACTGTCCGTGCACCAGCACACCTGAATCCAATGGCTTAATTACCTCCACGACATGCAGTGAAGTTATGCAAAGTCCTGCTAATGACCTGATTTTTTTGACTCATGTGTCAAAGCAGAGACACTTATAAAAAGTGTAGAACGCCCGACCTCGAGCACAGTAATCTAAGTAAGTCAGTTTTCTTGAAACAGGTGTATTTTCACTTGATTTGAGGAGGCAAGGAAGACAATTCACCCAAGGAATAAGATGATTTACATTAAAATAAGAAATAAAACATCCTGTTATCTTATTTCAAGTGCATAATATGATAGATATGATTGACAGATCATCTTATGTTCCTGCTCAAATTAAGGGCAAATATATTTGTTTCAACAAATGTTTTGCTTGTTTTCAGATCGTTTTTTTTGCAGCGGTTACTGGACTTTGACACCCGATTTAAGCCAGATTTATGCTTGAGATACATTGATTTTAGTCATAATCTGCTGTTTATGAAGCTTTTATGAAGGTACAGAGTGATTCCACTTTATGTTCTTAGATGTATACTTTGAACCAATAATCTAGCTCATTGTGTAAAACCATTAGCTGTAAGCATCTTATCTGTTTGGTGTTTATTGCTAGGCAGGCTAGACAGACACAGGGTTTGATCAGTCTGGTAAGGCTCAATACTATCTGGTCTAAAACAGACTGGGCCAATCACAGCGCGGGATGCCGGCCCATAATTCAACAGTGAGTTTCTGTAACCATGACAGTCAAGACTGCAGATGCATCAGAGCTACGTTTTATTGATGCCCTTTATTATTTCCTGAAAGGGCATAAAAATTCAACAGCTGGCTCCTGTTAAGTTGCTCTTTTAAGATGTGTTGTAAAAACATCTGTTAATATCTGATTTGTTTTAGACTGTTTCCACTGACTCTCTTAGTCCTGCTTTTAAAATCGGACTCTACTCGTTCCTTTCCAGACTGATATGCTGCACACGGCGTAAATCAGTCAGGCTGGCCAGGCTAGTTTATTGCCACAATAGCAAAGCCAGACAGCTAGTCTTACAAGCGTGTTTTACAGAGAGTTTTGAATTCAGGTCACCTGCTTGAAGGAATGGTTGAAATGAAAGCTAATTTTTTAAAGTAATACTGTCGTGTGTAAAGATTCTTCATGAACGAACAGTTTGTCCTACTTCCGTCAGGACAACAGTTCAGCTGCATCCAGTCCAGAACAAAAAAAGCTTCAAAATAAGCTGTAAAGGCAATCACCCTCCTGTTGTTAGACATTCACGCCTTGTTTCACCTTCACACACAAACACCCTGGCTGACAATCAAACATATCATCTGCCCATTGGATAAACTGCTCTGCCCCGACCAGATGAAGCCTTATTTAGGTTTATACAACAAGCTTCTTGGCCTGAGTACGTTAGAAAGGTTTGAAGCTGCGCCTTTGTCATGATAACCCAATCCACAAAACCGTCTACAAACTGTTTGTGCATGTGAGCCTCTTTTCCTTTTAGGATCTAAAGTTTTTGAATTTATTTTAGGTTTTTCAGTTCCTATATTTAGCTCCGCTGTCGTCGGTCCATCCTTCTTTTTTCTATATCTGCTTCTGTAGCTACGTTACGTCTCCAATGACTGGAGTGGCATTGGTCGTACAACCTCAGCTCCTCCATCTTCAGTCAGTTTCATCTTTACCTCCAAACGTCTTTGTCTGGATACCTTATTTCGGTTTGTGTGGATGTAGTCTGTATTAGTTCCAATGAGAAAAGTTGACTCAAAAACTTCCCTGGTTTGAGAAAATCTTCCTGCATCACAAACACACTTACTAGTAGTTCATGATCTATGTTTCGCAATCAAATGAGACGAAATTAGGTCTGATTGCATCTATATGTTCAGTCGAACAGTGCTGAAGGAATCTAACTGAACTGAATTATACCCCTTTTTCCACTGGCAGAAAAACCCGTTTAAATGCAAAACAATCACCTTTTAGTCATGGTGGGAACAGCTAACTGACCCGTTTAGAGCCGGATCAAACGACCGGGTTATAATCGCCTTCAAACAGATTGACTCCATTTGGCATACAGTGGGAACAACAGAGCCGGGTCGACCCGCTAATTTACGTGATACTGTTGAGCGCAGCGTACGGACGTCAACACACCAAACTAGTCACGCCTGATCTAACGAGCTGAAACAACTCTGTTTACACACTAATTCCTGGCTTCCCTACTGACCTATATTGTCCCAAAGTAGGGAAATTCAGATGCAACATCTGGGCATCATTGTGCATCAAAACAATTGAACTGAATATAGCTGGCATAGATTGATGCTCTCTATCAGACCATGTATTCACATTTTAATCTTCTTCCATTTACTACTGTTTCTTTAAGGATTTTGTTGTTTAATTGTTTAATTTTTTTTGCAGATTTTTGCTTAAGATATTATTTAATAGTTAATCTATATTTTTAGCAGTATAATTGGAGACAGATCATATAGAAATAACATTTTCAGCTGTTTGCATCTTTCATTTCTATATTTCTTATAAATCAGTTCTGTTATGGAGTAGGTTAACTGTCAAAAACCTATGAGCGCAAACTAGAAAGTTACAACTTTCTAGTTTGCGCTCATAGGTTTGCAACTTTGCAACAAAAAAAGTGGAAATAGAAAACTTAGTACAAATCACAAATTTAGTATAAGGAACAATATTAGGAGTTTACAAGTAAAAAAGTTTAATGAATACGATTTCAAATTGACAAATACAGATCAAAAATAAACTACTAGGGATCACAAATCTATGAGTACAAATAGCAAATATACAAATAAAACTCATAAGTTTCACAATTTGCACTAGAGATGTGATTTGTAAATTTGTGATTTGCACTGATGAATTTCTGATTTGTTCTTGTATTTTTGCAAAATTGTCACTGCTTAACTTGTCTTCATAACTTCTAAACTTGCACTGTTACATTGGAAGGTCTGATGTCACATGTATGCATAAGCTGAGAACACGGAACAAACACAAATCCTACATAATTTACTTTCATTTACAAATTCAGACACCTACACATACAGTTTTCTTACGCTGTATAGCCTTGTCATAGCATGCCAAGCATGCACTGATATGGTGTTAAGACATTGGGCATTAAAAAACCAATGACTATTATATAATTTGTATATTGTAGACTAAATCTGTTAATCCTTCCCAAACAGCAGAAATCATGCAGCCACTCCAGCCTGTTTGCACAGCAGCTCTAAGTTTGTCACGTGTAAGAAAGAAAAAACGTAATCTCAGAACTAATATTACCAGTTCTTAACAGTATTCAAAAGGTATTATGGATACTTATGTACTAAACACCTAAATGACTTAATGTGTTAAGGCAACTTTAGCTACAATCACAGCCTCTGGTCTTCTAGGTTCTGTTTCTACAAGCTTGACACACCTGTGTTTATGATGTGTTCTCCTATGCTCTACACGTCCTCTCATGCCCAGTCAGTTCGATGGGCAGCATCTGCAGCCAGACATTTTTAGGGTTTTATTGAGATGTTAATTACACTTAAGCCTGGCCTCTATCTGGGAACTTTAAATAGACTGGAGTCACTTCTTTGTTATCTTGGCTATTAAAAAAAAAACGCTTTGTTGAGGATAACTTGTTAGAATTGGTTCCAGGGTATTCTGAACAACATTTTCTTGAATTATCTCTATATTTGGCTGCTTATATACAACTCAACATGCCTGGAACATTAGCACAGCACGTTGCTGTCCTCAGCTGGTTTCACTGTAGGGTTAGGAAGCTAATGAAGAGAAGTTAAGATAAAAGACATGATCTCTGTTTTTAATTTCCATCAGAACTCTGGCTGCAGCATTTTGGATCAGCTGAAGGCTTTTAACTACAGTTTGTGGACTTCCTGATAGTAAAGCATTGCAATAGTCCAGCCTTGAAGTAACAAACGCATGGATTAGTTTCTGAAGCTGTCCCGTGGACAGGATATTTCAGATTTTTGCATCAAGTAATAATTTGATACCCAAGTAACTTATAGCTGGTATAGTGATACAATCAAGTGTCACAGCGGAGGCTGATGGGAGTGAGTCAGATGGCAGTGAGTTGTTGTGATAATCAGATAGACTAGTATTACATAAGAGGAAAGATTGTTCACAATTGTGAAAGTAATAAAAAAAACACTATTGAATAACCAAGAACATTAGTTGTGTTTTTATTTTACAAAGACTTTTAAAAAGGGACACATGATAAGCTTTTTTTTCCTTTCGATGATATTGATATTTAACATATTATTTCCATGATTTAATTGTTGGTCAATTTCAGTATCCTACGCGCAGAGATTGCCTGAAAATGAATGATGAATCTACAGCAGTTATACATTAAAGTAAAGGATTTGTTTGGCTAAGTTGTGTCAGTCAGGTCTACACATTTAAAAGCTCCTTTTGAACTTTCCACCAACGGCCTGTACATCCACAGACCTCAAAGTATCAGTGACATAAACGTATTGCTTAGAGGGAAACATCCAAGTCATGATGACATTTGATTGTTGAAATCGGCTCCATTAATCTCAGTGAATGATAAACATAATCTAAAAATTCCATTGAAGAAAGATAGATGCAGAGAGCGGTGGAGCCTCAATGCCGTGGTGTATTAATAAGCTATTAAAGATGTTGCCACACAGACTGGAGCTCAGCTGTACAGAGACATGGAGGCCTCTTTTCTTTTAGTCCTTTTTCTGAACCATTAACACCGACCTAAGCTGATGTTCTGGGTTTTTGTGACTTTCATTCCTGAGAAGCTACACGGCTCTCCATTTAAAATCCTGGTTCTCTCTGTGCTTCACTGTTGTTGATGTTTTTTTTACTCTTTCCAGACTATTAAATGTCACAGACTTTGTTTCTTGTGTTGCTCTTTTTTTGTTATTTCAGCATATTTTACACTTTCAGACAGTTTCCATTGAAGCTTCTTCTTGATAGGGTGGCTTGATTAACTGTGAAGGATCAAAATAATCTTTTCATTTTGATGATCGTTGAAAACCCAGATCGTAATCGAGATTAGAATACAATTAATATGCTTGAATGCAGTTATTATGTGCAGTTTATTAGTACAGCTGCACTACATATGTAAGCGATTGTACTGAAGTTTTGTTTTGAGCTGTTATAGCAGGACTCTGCCTGCATGCATTAACACTGACATCCAGTGGAATTTCTAAATGTTGATTCACATGACACTTATCACCCCCCCTCCCCCCTTTTTATTTTTGTTTGCTTATTTATTGGTTTAAATCCTGGTCGTAAAGCTTGAAGCAGCATCGCTAAGTTCCAAGGTTTTTGCTGACGTTTGCTGCCTCTGGCAACAAGTTCAAATGAAACCAGTGTTGTGCACATGTGTGGGAGAAGAGGAAATGCACCACAGTCTGCTGCTGCGACTGAAGAGGTGTTCAGTTTAGATGCGTAATGTCTGATGAGGTAAGAAAGTTGTAAATATTGAAGGTCTTTGGACCGGAGGATCTGACCCTTTTTTTAAAAAGAGGGCCGTTCCTCCCTCCTGCTCTAAAGCTTTCCCAGTGTTTGCTCTCATCTTATTCTTACTCCAAATTGTCCCTTTTTGTTCCCTAGGCAACACTTATATTGTGTGAAGTCTGTGATGTAGTTTGCAGTCTAGTTCTGGCTGATCTTTGTCATCCAAACCATTGCTGCTGTTTAGTCGCTGCGACTGAGACTCAATAAAGTCACCAAGTAAAGAAGCTCGCCCATAGAAATGATCCCCAATTGCTCTCATGAACTGAAAAGCTCATTTTACATGTCAGGCAATTGTAATGACATGAATCAGAAAGGAACAAATTTGTTTCTAACCTTTAAATTTGCAAAATGCATCTTAAAATCGAGACTTTTTTTTACATTGTTTTAACTGATTAACAAAATCTGTTCCATTTTCCACAAATCCTAATCTGACAGCAGCCTATCAGAGTTATGCTGCATCCTTGTTTGCCAAAGCAAGTAATGGGGTCACTATATGTCATATTTACCACATAAATATTTGTTATTGTTGTCCAATAAATGTGCAACCCTACATGTCTCCACATTGAACAAAAAACCTTTTCTTTTGGGAAAAATATCAGTGATCTTTGCTTCTTTTCAAATCAAACCAAATTTTAAAATCACCTGAATTGAAATAAAGAAAATTACAGCACCGCACTAAAGTATTTATCATTATTGAAAATCTTTATATTTTTTAAAATTACAACCACAAACAAATGTTTTCACTTAAACATTTTAATTTAACGGACCGACACAAAAACAACATATTGTTTTAATTTCAAGGAAAAAGGAAACATAAGTATTTTACATGTTTTATAAATATAATCTGTCATGTTTGCGGTGCTTATATCAGTCGGTGACATGGCAGACTACACAAGCTCATAGGCTAAAAAAAGACCAATACATTTTGAGAAGATGCAGAGATTGATTTTATTCTTGCAGACAGGATTCAAACTTTATGGTCTGTGATGCAGGATTATGTAATAATGTTATAAATGAAGGTAATCCTCACCAAATGTAATAATACAACTAGAACTTGTTGGGCAGGTTCTAGTTGTTCCAGTAAATAAATCTAAATGTTTCTTCTGGTATAGATCTTCCAATGTTTAATGTCTTTTTTTCTTGCAGTGCTGGAGATGTGACGTTGCATCCCAGACTCGGCTCTCACCTGAAATATCGTTCATTCAGCTTCACCACATGGAATCTATGCCCTCTAAACACATGAAGACACGTTACAACTTCAACTGGACAATATGCTGTTAATGTATGACCAGAACGCCATGGTGTCCGGAGGGGACGGCGGTCAAGATGGGGAGGAGCCGGCAGCGCCATCGGGCACAGCAGAGGGTGAAGAAGGGGAGGGCAGGGTTAGATCAGGGCATCAGGATGGACAGGTACAGTCACAGCGCCTCATGGTCCACGGACAAGGAGCTGCAACAGGAGACGCGGGACAGGAGGATGAGGAAATGATCGGCGCCTCCAATGAGCTTTCCTCCTTGGTCGATGAAAGCCCTGGAAGTGCCAGAGGATGCCCATCACCGTCAACCAAGAGGTAATGACCTCTTCTCATCTCCACTAGTTCTACTTTTCATTTGACTTTAAATGGTTTAATACCTTTGGGTTATCAGCGTATGTAAGGATCTAATAATTGGGCCTGGGTGTTTAATGCTAATTTAAGGTAAAGAAAACAAAATTTCCACAAATAGACCCAACAAATAAAAAATGTACAGACAACATTAAGCAACAATTCTTACCTCCAATTTAAACAACATCCAGCTCCGCTGCCAACTTCTTCACAATGCTAATTTAGTGCCCACTTCGATGTCCTCCACCGCGGCGCGAAGCCCAGAGGAGCTCCAAGGAGCATGCTCAGATCAAACAATAAAAGCCAGTGATGAACAAGGTCAGATGAAAACAGCTTCACTTTTCATGTTACTTTCACTCGTTTTCTGCAATTGATGTGTGCACTGCGAGCAGAGAAGCCATATTTGTTATACTGTTCTTATTTTGATGCATTTAATATTTTAATCTTTATGTCCTGCTAAATTAATGTATACAGCCAGGGCTGCCCTTAGCCTCCATGGCGCCCTTTATTTCCGTCAATAATATCAATTGCTGTGAGCAGCAGTCCAATGGAGGACTCATATTCCCTCCAAAGAGTGTCAATAATCCCAGACCAGACTCTGGATCGATTCATTTTTCTGCTTTCTGATGTGGCATTACTCCTGATGCAAATACCAAGAATGAACAGCAGCGCCTTCAACATTACAACACAGAAAGACATTCTTTCTAAGTCTCATCAGATGGAACTCATTTTAATCTAATAATCCATTCACATGCAATTAATCGTAAGTGGATCATAAGTTTACATCCTTGGTTTCTACATAATTAAATATATTAGAGTTTTTCCTTTTATCATGAGATTGTTTCCTTTTGTTACTAAGTTTATATAGAAATGATAATACCCCAAACAGTTGATGGTTCTTGGGGTCTAAGCAGCCGCTTAGCTCACTTAGGTCGGCCCTGCCTGCAGCACAGTAGATGATCTAATGTGTGCTGTTGCTAATATGTGCAACACAGACCTGCCTCCAACTAACAATGCTTACAACTGCTTAAAAAAACCAACTGTGACTTAGCACGACATTTAATTTCCCTTTGGGATTGACTGATTGAATTGAATATGCACAAACAAATATGATTGGAAATGTATTAATATAGCAAAGTTCTTTAAAAATAATTTATCTGCCTTTATTTTGAAAATCAGGATGTCAACTTTCCTCCATTCTGGTAAAAAAAATTCATTGCGTTAAGTTTTACTCCTGCACTGTAAATGCTTGTATTAATAATAATAATAGCTGCATATTTTCTGTGCAGTTCCCAGCCGAGTAGAACCGGACGCTGTGTAAATTGGGGGTTTGCTTTGTTGAAAGGAGGGTGATCATTCGCTAAACTTGCCAGATTATTACAGACTGAAACCAGGGTTTGTCTTTGAGCTTAAAAACAAACGTCATCTCTGAAATAAATGCCTTATATCTATTTTGTTCTTGTCCGTGTGATTGTTTAACCTAAGGATTTACTCCTATGTAGTTCCTTACTGAATCGTAATGTTGTTTTTTCAGCAGTGAGTTGGCTGCTAGGGAAAAAGGACACACCCACAGAGAAATGATGAGCACGGTAGCTGAGATGAAGAAGAGGATACCATCAGACAAACGGAGCCACAGCAAAGCTAGTACTGTGGAGGCCTTGAATTACGCCCTAAACTGTGTCAAGCAAGTACAAGGTAACCCTGCTAATCAGGTTCACGTCAGTGTAAAAACACAACAAACTGTTGAGGGTTTTCTGTGCCTGAAGCTCTGTTCGTTTTTCCATCTGTAGCCAACAGCGAATACTACAAACTGCTGATGCAAAACGGGCAGAATCAGAGAAAAGACGAAACGGTTTGCACCTTGGAAGAGCTGGAGAGGGTCACCACTGAGCACAACCTTAAAAACACGGTACGGCTGCAAAGCAGGTGGACGATGTCCCTCCTTATGTTTCTCACGT
>JAUZNJ010083802.1:12909-23526 GCA_034780135.1 Jordanella pulchra
GAGGTCGAAGTAGACCGATGCATCGGCTGGCCCACATTTTTGACCAATATTTTCCCTTTGTTGTATCGCTATCAGCCAATACATGCATGAGATCACATTAACCACAGTCATTGTCACTCCCTGCATTTACTGTCCATTACTAGACTTTCATTTCATTTATTAACAAAGGTATTTTTACTGGTTTAAACTGAGACATTGTCTTGCTTTTATCATGTCAGTCGGTAAAGAAAAAGAAATACAGGCTTCAAGCATGGGCCTAAACTGACGTGTAAATAATAGATTCTGGCGTCATTCTTCAATGAATGGTCGTTCTCTACTTAGATATGAAGCTATAGTATTTACAGAAAGTAAATTAAACCTGACCCACAAACCGAGAACAGTCAGAATGTACACTATAACTTGAAGCTAGTGTAAAGTCTGTTTTTTTTTCTAAATAAAAACCGTCTCAGTTAACGAAACTATCACAGACCATGTGCATCATTTTGTCAATCAAAAAAACAAAACTAAAACATGGAATTACATGTTCACTTTCTTGTTCGTGCAACTTGCTACAAAAAACTCTCAAGAGGAATCACACTGAGAAACATGAAGCTACTATTAGCTTAGCAAAAAGCTCAGCATGAAAACATCATGAGCAGCAGAAAGTGTGAGCAGACTGAAGGCTGTGGCTGCAGGTGTTGAAAAATACATGGTGCTGTCCGAACACATGAATAGTTCAGCATCATTGGGGAGTGAGCAAAGCTTGATGTAACGCTGCTGAAATGAAGTAGGCTGTTCTGGTGGTTTCCAACACGTACAATATATTGCCTCAGTACGAGCGAGTGACCTTTCTTAAATGATTCTGCTCAGCATCCAGGAGATTCGGACCCAAACAAACATGAAGTGGAAGCAAACACGAACAATACCCCGATACCCAGAACCAATCTCTTATTTCAAACCAGCAACCTATGTTGATGATGAAACACAGAAGTTCCATTGTACCGAGACATAAAAGTGTCCTTAATAGAAAGGGTATGTCGCTCCAGCATACGGTCAGACTGTTTGGTGCTTTGTTGCAGTGAATGTTAACTGTGATCAAACTCTCTGGTTTTAGTGTAATTCAACAATCAGAGCTGAGAAAGACGTTGTGCTGTTAGTAGCCCTTTTTAAAAGCAGGTTCAGGTTCCTCTCGGAGGAACGGCTCTATGGAAAGCGTCAGCTCACACAAGCCTTCGCAACCTACAGCTCTTACTGCCAGCTTGTCTTCTTCTATCATCTTAAGAACGTTCTGCCTAATGCCCTCCACTTGTCATCACATCCTTACCTTCCAAGCAAAGCAGCGAAGTCAATGCTGCTCCACCCTGCAGCAAGCCTAAATTGGTGACAATTTTTGGATTAGTAAATGTTTAAATTTTAGATGTGTGCCGTTGAGATTAAAAGATCTCTTTGAAAGGGAGACCGGGCCAAGAGTGGCAGCGTACAGTTATCACATCAAACATCCTGAAAATGGAGAATGGTGGTTCTATTATTTAAAATGCAGAATATAAATATGCATTTAAGGAAACCGTTTGCATTTAAGATTCAGTGATGAGTTTGTGCTGTGGGTTTGTAACATAAACACTAGTCTGGATGTGAAGTAACTAGGTGGAGGAATTCAGCACATGAATACAATCCATGATCAGAAGGTTTGTTTCACCCACTTAATGTTTAAATGTTTGCATTAAAAAAAGCTCCCAAACTCCCAGGCTTTTCCAGTAATGGTAGCTTTTGCTGTAGTCATACGATACTGAATGTTTGTGTCTATTTCATTGTGATTGCTTCTGTGCATTTTCCAGCTAAATATTTGTTGTTTAACTACATTTGCATCGCCTGGTTAATTTGCTCCAGTGGATAAAAACATGTCTAATTGGCTTTTCTTTTTTTCAATATTTTAAAAGTTACTTCACAATTCACATTACATTTAGATGGAAACGTTGGCTCTGAGTCGCTCTCTCAACTAAACCAAGCCTACATAAATATCACTGGACAAAGTGCTGACAGCAGATGAGAACGTCTAGTCTATGGCTTATGTCATTCTCCCTGGATGCTCTTTGGAAGAAAATAAGTGCGTCACCTTAAAATGTCTCCCCATCCCATTTTTTGAAGTCCAATTTTATTAGTATTTTTTTTTGTTGTAAATTATTTATAAAGTATTGCACAAAAGCTAAGTTAGTATAAAATGCAGGGGTCTCTGCTGACTGCAAACATAGGATTTAGTCAATCAAACTCAGAGCATGAAAGGTCTGCCTTTTAGATATTATTTAACGGGACTTTGTCCCCTCTTACCCCTGCTTAGAGCTGGCCTGGTCTGTATAGAAATAAAAACTCTTAAAAATGCTCTGAAATCTCCCAAAAAATCCCCTCAAAGCAAAGAGCAAGCCAAGCAACAAACCGACAGAAGTACAGTAACTGCTGTCAGTGTAGCTGACCGACATACGCCGAGGTTATATGGAGCGAAAATAAACCAGCTGTATTCTTTAACTGGAAAGTCTCACCTCCTGTCAAAATGTTAAATTAGTTGATTACTTTCAGTATTTAAAGATTTGCAGTGAGATCATAAAATATTTGTTTATATAGGATATAAACAGGAAAGAGTATAACTCAGCACCGCCTGCACCGGGATCCTTATTGGATTTTTGTTCTTGTTTTCCACTTTATGACATTTACTGCTGTTGCACGGCGTGTTTTTGATTTATACAACGTGCTCAGTTAAAGATCTACTGCTGTATACAGTGTCTCCACCTCGATCGGTTGCCAGCAGCCCCGTGTGTTGCTGCTCAGGTTGATTGATTGGTGTGTTCCTTTTGCACAACCTGGCTCCTGGCTGATGATTTAACAAACCGTCATTCTATGTTAAAAAGGATAAATAAAAAGTAAAAAAAAAGAAAAACAAGAGGATAAGGGAAGGGTGGGGGGGGGGGTGACTGAGAAGAGGAGACAAAGGTAATAAAAGAGAGACACAAAAAAACAGATGGTGGTAAAAAAACAAAGGGGACATTAGCTTAAATGAAAGTTTATTAGCTGTATCAGTCAGGAAAGTCAGGATGGGGTTGGGAGTTTTGCCCCAGGCCCTCTATTCTTCCTCTCCATCTTCCACCAGCTCAACCCCCCTCCTCATGTATGTGTCTGTGTGTGTGTATAGGGAGGGTTTTGGAGGGGAAGGCGGCCATGACGGGAAAACATTAAGTTGCTGGCGACTTGCCTGTACAGCAGCCAGTAATTGGCCCGGGTAATGGTCATGTCCAGACAAATAGTGTAGGCCTTAACCACGTTAGGCGGAGCATTCGGTTGATCCTGTGATCAGGAACCTGCACTGCCCAGATACAGACACTGGCTGTGGATCCACTAAACGAATGAATATGGAGGGAATTTAGTTCCATTATTATTGCTCGAAATGAAAAGGTTTTATAAAGGGAAATAAAAAAGCAATCTGGAAATAAAAATGAAAATTAAATGAAAAATATCTTAATCAAAGTGACTTTGCTGTTTTCTCAGCTGTTTTTAAACTTGTTTAAAATTTTAGTTTGTCAAATTTTGTTCAAATGTATTTATAGATTTTATATTTTCATTTTTTTTCAAGTTTGTTTTTATTTTTTTCAAATTTCTCTTATCCAAATTGATTTTCACAAATCGCATTCGAATCGAGTTTTAGCAATCACCTTCTCCTCACTGTAGCATTTCTGTTACTCTTCATTGAACTTAGCAACGTTTTTATTGGTCAGGAGCAAACGTTTGTAAAAGGCCAGGAGAGAATGTGATCTGTTTAAAAAGAATACCAATCATAAAACGAAATCTGAGGAAGTGAACTTTGGAACAAAAACAAAACATAAAATCTAAAGAAAAAGGTCAACAATAAAGTTTGAAAAAATAACTTTTGAAAAAATGTTTTAAAAATGTTTTTTTTTTAAATACAATCTGAGAAAAGGCAAAGGTTATTCTCAGAAATCTTTTTGAATCAATAGTTTTTCAAGGCTTTATTTTTTGGATTGCATTTTTTTTTTCATTTTCAAAACGTGATCTTTGTTGCAAAAAATAATGGAACTAAATTTACTCCATAGTCTGGAGTGATTCTACATACTTTCAATATTTCAAATATCTGGGAGCGAAACCATGGATAGAAGTGAGGGACAAAAGACAGCAAGAAATGAGGAGCATAAAGAGGATATTTTATCCTTCCCTCCCTCCTCTGCATCTCTCTGCCTTCTGTCTGATAGCAAGCTGAGCTGCTAATGTCCATTGTGTCTGGATGGGCTGCAAAGGAACAAAGTGAATGCATGTTCGTCCTTCCAGTTTATGATTATTTTTTTGTGAAAATGAGACATAACTGCTCCTACAGTAGCCACACAAGCTAAATAGCATGCATGCTGTAAACGGATGAAGATGAGAGAGAGTGTGTGTGTGTGTGTGTGTGTGTGTGAAGGGAGCCCCTCAGCCATCCAGCTATCATCTCCTGCCAGACAGGCCCCACCAAGCCATCCCAGCTGGATAATGAGATCCATTATGATTTACGTGCCAAGAGGACAGCCAGACTGAGCAAAGACACACACACACACCCACCCACACACACACACACCCACCCACACACACACACACAGCAGAAATGTGTAACAGCATACAGTGCAGGACAGAGAGTCCTCATTCATACACTCACAGAATGATGAGCACCAAACTTTGCGTCAGTGTGTGAAAGCTCCTCTAGTTGCCTTGAGGCGACTCTACAGTGGGTCCTCTTTCAGCCGGACACTTGAGACCCCCTCCCATCCCTCTTTCATGCTCACGCTTCCCTCCTTGCTCCACCTCTCACCTGCCGAACGCAGGTAAAGGAAAGGAGGCCCAACGCAACGACAGTCGCTCGCTGCTTCAGAAGGACTGCGTGACATAGAGCAGTGGTTCCCAGAGGGGGGTCTGGACCCCCTGAGAGGTCCCGAGATGGTTTTTCTATTCTTTGTGAAGTGATCGCTGAAGTATATTGACCAGGGATGTAAACAATCAACTTAATATTAATAGACGATTAATGCTTCATTAGATAAACATCTGTACCATCGAATGAATTGATCATATCCACTTTGAAACGTTTTCTTTCAGTGATATAATGTTAAAACCATCCAATAGGGGGCGCTGCTGTTCATTCTTAAGTGAAGCCCCCCTGGTATTTGCGATTGAAGTAAAACCAGAGCAGATCAATGAACGGATCCATAACACGGTCGGGATTATTTACTGGTGATAAGGATGCAGAATGAACTTCATGTGGTTTTGTTTCTAAATATAAATACTGGATAAAATCCCTGATAAGTTCTTATCTAAATAGCGGCCATGTAATCGGGCTGCAGAGCACAACTTCTCTGCTGTGCTTGAAGGGAGAAGACATGATGAAAAGCAGAGGGCATCACTCCAAACATTTGTTACACGATAGATAAAGACATGCTAGCAGTTAGAACAGTGGATGGAGAAGGTTTTTGTTTTAATGCTCTTCATACAGTCGAGTTTTAAAATTCTTCTGAGAGAAACCAGAACCAGAACCACCTGTTTAAAAGCTCTGCTAGCAGAACAAAGTCTCTTCCAGCACTGGTTGCTGGATTACAGTAAAAACTGAGAGCTGGATCACAGCTAGCATCATTAAACAAAGACAGTTTATCAGAGCAACATCATGTCTATTAACGATTGTTTCACATTGTGGAAATTAAGTCTTTCACACACTTTAGTTATTTATCTTTTTCTAGAGACCAAATTGGTTCCTATTTTCATATATCTTAGAACTTTATTAATGAATAATAAAATATTTTTTATTAATTCAGTCAGTTTTAATACAGCTTCCACAGAAATTATTAAAATACGATGTATTGTTTTTTATTTGTATCTAAAAAATAATTAGGCCTTTATGTTGTAAAAAGGCAGAAGAGAAAGAAGAGAAAACTCAATTTAACCCAGTTTATGAATTAATCATAAGTTGATCGATAAGATCAATCAACTTTAGATAACTGATAAATTAGATCCCTAATATGAAGAGCCAAAATGTGTCATGATATTATAAAAACATGAATGTCCCTTGAATTAAACTAATGAATCACAAAGTAAGTAGCTGGAAAATTAACTAACTTATACAAGAATCAAATATTGTATCATTAATTTACAAAATGTCCGATTAAATAATGAGATGTACCATAAATATTCAAACATATATTTGAAATGATACAATAATCAGATTTTATTTTACAAAAAGATTATAAATACTTTACTTTATATGATTAAATATATGAAGAATAAAGTATTTACGCATTTATTCATGGGGTTGCCAGTCTGTTGGATTGTCATTGATGTATTATCTAGGATAAAAATGTTTGGGAACCTATAGGTCCATTTAACTAATGTTTGCTTCCTGTGTATTTTAGGATTTTATCAGAACATTAATGATTTCTCTCTGGAAGAAATTTTTGGGAAAACAATAATCCTAAAGTAGCTCAATTTCCTTTATCGTGAGTTTATAGAGACGCACAGTTAGCTCTCTCAATTAGCTCGATTGGAACAATTTTCCTTTCATCAGCTCTGAATTATCATTTGCAGGAACAAAAATATCATTTGTGTTTTCATGAAATGCAGAAATAAAGGAGCGACCAATATTGAACCCAGCAGGCATCAACCAACAGCAGCAAACACAAAGCAATGGATTCAAAGCTACCGTTGCACCAACTGCAGGTTTGTGGCTGAACACAGATGTTTTAAATGCCGTTAATTAGTTAATATAAGATCACAAACAACTTTGATATTTCAATCCTACTTTGAAAAGCATTAATCGGTAACCATGAAAAAACAAAACCTTCTAAATAACAACCTTTGGGTATAAATTCAATTTTAGACCACAGACAGTGGTTGACTGTCAGACCTTTGGATAAGAAGGGATTAACATCTAAATATCAGCTGATCATCAGTCTCAACTGGATGGACAATCAATCAAAAACTATGACAACCAACTGTATCATATATGATACAAGACCTCTGCATTATCGGTGTGATCTATTTAAAAATATAGAACTTAAAGAAAACCCCTAAATCAATATCAACAACCGAAATCCTTATAGTCTGATACCAGGCTAAGAGGAGGAGGAGAGGATTGGACCGAACATCCTCACATTCATACGTCATCTTAGAGCAGCGGACTGGATCCGAATCAGAGATACATTAAACAAAAGGTTCAAGTTTAGTGTTCGTGGCCACAGAAGCTCTGCTGGAAACTGTGTGTAAATCCTTCATTTTCATTCACTGTCCCTCTTTACTAAAAGGCTCTGCGCTAAGAAAGCTGCTCTTTTCTACTTTTATATTTTATTTTAATTTTTACTTCAGAGGTTCTGGTTCTGTGGAACAAGCTGCCAGTCTGGGCATGAAGCATACAAAGTTATTCCAAACCAAACAGTTTTAATCTAGAGCTGAATCTAAAGGAAAAAAAAGGAAGAGAGTTGGTTTACTTTTGCACTTGCTGTCACTTTTGTCCTCCTCCAGAAAAGTATAAATTACTACATTTCTGCGTATCTGTAAAAGATGACAGACGAGTGAAAGTTTATTTCTAGGCTCCTCCCACTGTTTCCCTCATGATTCATGTCTTAATTCAAGACAACCTGCATCCAAGCCGTCAGTCAATGCTTTATATAATGACAAACTCTACGTATAAAAGACTTATGAACGGTAGATTTAGAAACACAGCTGAATGTGTAAGGAGTAGATGACTGTTAGTGCTGTCCAGCTGTGGGGCCGCCATCTTGGAAAGGTCGCCCACTCCACTCAGTATAACTCTTCCTGACTGGCCATTTAATCAATAATGAGACATTTTCATGTTACGCCGGACGGTGGACACACTTTACATCATCTAATGCATTTTAACAGCTCAGTGAACTAAAAGGTCTGATCAAAACCTAACGAATGTTGCTGCATCACAATTATGATGCAATAAAGAGTCACTTTAATCGTTAAAACTGCCCAAAAACAGGCAACTCAAAGCATCTACCATAAAAACACAGACACACAGGAGCTCCGCCTTCCCTCTCTGGACACCAGAAACCGAACACAATGGCAGGATTCTCTGTTGTTTCTGTTTCATGAAGCAGTCAAGTGATGCCAGCTCAATTAGCAGCCTAAACGCCAAGATCCAGACTGGGGAGGGATGAAGAGATGAAGGGAGATTAACAGATGAATGAGGATGACTCTGGAGCGAAGCAGGCTGTGAAAAAAATGAACAATATGCAGATTATCTCTAGGAATTAGATAAAAATAAAACCAAACAAAGAGATCTCCTTGTAGAAACACAAGGATGGAAGATAAAAGAGCTTCGTGCTGAAAGGAAACAATCAAAAACTTAAGGACATTGATAGAAGATGTTATTAATGAACATAATGCTTCACCTGAACTGTCTCCATAGAGCCACCAACAAACCCAACAAACAGTCCCAAAGCTCAGCGGTATGCAGGGCTCTTCTGTCATCGAATGTGATCAACCAGGCAACACAAGCCAACATTCAGTCAGCTGCAATTAGCCCTAAGGGAGGACAAACACAAAGAGACCCTTTTTCTAGGGGCAGATACCGAAACCCTGAGAGGAATCTAACATGTCGAGTTACATTAAAAGGTCAAATTTATTAAATGGACATCGAAGTCAATGAGATCGGATGGATCTGGCAGCAGTCTGGAGGCTAAACGCCGGAGAAGAGAAACAAGTAGCACCAGAACTATTAGATATTCTAATTATGATGTTTTCTTCCTTAATTCTAGTCATAGGAATTAAAGATTATGCAGTTTGTCAGTAGCCCCAGTCTGATACTTTAAAAAAGTTAATACAATTAATTACATGGACATGCTTGTTGCCAACAGTTAAACAATATGAGAACAGAGCTAAAAAGCCGAAACAGTAAAATGTAGAAGTGACATTTCAGACGTTAAATCTAAAGGGGTGTCCGACAGCAGGGGGAGTTTTAGAATAAAACACAGAAAGTGGTTAATTCGGCCAAATTTTAAAATGATTTCATCACAAACCTTAAACGTTTGAATTTGTTCTCTACTTTCAAGCTTTTGGACATAAATGACTCCTCACTGCTGTTAGTAGAAGTTAAAACACAGTTTTTTTGTTCACTTAATCATCAATATTTTTGCCACTAAAGTTATATAAAAAGTAAGAATAAAAGAGTTCAGACGGTAAGTGTTGCAGAAAACCTAAACCTTTGGTCCGTGGACTTTATATCAAAACCTAATTCAATAACTTTGGTTTATCCTGCTCCTAAGGAGATAATCCTAACCCTAACATTGGTCAGTGTGTTCTTCCAGCATTGATTGTAAGTAGGTGATGCCCTTTCCTGCAGCTTGGTCCTCTTTCAAGTCTTCGGTTTATGATATTAAATCAGCTTTTGGCCAGAGATGGATCTGCTCTGAGGTTCTTAGTGTAAACCCTGAGGGCCTGGACCGTCCAGCCAGGGCCAGCTTGTGCCGACTAATGCATTCACTATGGTAATGAAATGGCTGCTTGGATCCCGTGTCACAGTCAAAAGCTTTGGTAGAGCACAGTGAATGCCACTCCATGGGCTTCCATCCAGAGAGTCGGCTTTTAGCGCGTTAGCAGACCCTCCATGGAGATATCAGCGTACGTATTTTCAGACACATTTCTGGCATTACCATAAAACTTCCATCAGCGAAGCCAAAATGGTTCAACTGTCCACATGTTAGCGATGGAGCAGCGGGTACTGTGGAAGCTGGAGCCTGGCTCCACTGCTGAGTCATGCCCCGTGCTACGATCCAACTAAACAACATCAACATCAGAACAAGCTGAAACCAGAATTCATTCTTAACAGTTCTGCCTTCATTATATCTTCCTTTTCAACGACCCTCCAGCGGCTCTCTTCTTATTCTTCCTAAAAAAAAAACAACTCCTTGCACATAGCGTTGCCGGCCCTAATCACTTCCCTCAGCACCAGGTGGTTCTCATCGACTGAGGCCCAGCTCCTCCAGTCGGCAGGATGCTCCGCCAGAGGAAATTGGCTCGTCTACGAGCATTTATTGCTCATGAGCTGCATGGAGCCGGATTGTCGTGCAGGGCGTCCAATGCTGCCGCTGGACTTTGCTACAGGCCGTTTGAGCATCCTGGTTTGGCTGTGAGGAAACAGCTGCTGCAGTGCACCCTGCACCCTCTGAAGAAACTACTGGAAACACCCTCTTCCTATTACTTGCAGCCGCTGAGCGTCATTGTATGGTAGCAGAATATAAGTGGATTCTAATTCATGCAGCTGCTGAAATGGCTTTCCTCTGCTAATAAAGAGGATGAAAGAAGTGTTAATCAACCTGAGCATCTCATTTGGGGGAAATAGGAAAAAACCTCTGTGATGTTCCTGCATATGCATTGAAGAAAATGTAGCTTTATATGCATCTGTGCTGCCAAATTTAAATGGGTTGCATAAAAAGTGCATAGAAAAAGAATTAACTTTTAAACTTGTTCCTATTTTTCCATAAAAGTATGAAAGTTTTGTGAAAGATCAGGAGTTCCTGTGTTCCAGGGTGGGGGTTGGTGGTGTTAACAGTGGGCTTACTCATCTCAAAAGCACTCCTTCTTCCACATGTCTACTTAAAA
>JAUZNJ010083813.1:0-23524 GCA_034780135.1 Jordanella pulchra
ATTATATTGTTAACATGTTTGTCTCCCACACCACACACATACAACCCCCCTCCCCCCTGCACCCTTATGGGACCCCACTGTGCTGACAAACCATGCACCCTTAATGCATAAAAGGGACCCTGTGTTGCAGCACCATTGAGCGGGGCCTCGTGATGTCACAGGGAAATTGCCGTCATCCCTCACTCGCACGCTGACTGCACAGAGATCTGGCCCCTCCCCCCCGCTCTCTTTTCTTCTCATCGCCGTGGTGAATGGAATTGCATGGCTGTGCAGTTCAATCACTGTCAAGTGCAAAGAAAAGAGGTCTCTTGTGCAAAATTTCATGATTCACAATTGATTAAATAGGGGTGTCATTTCATGGCTGAACAGGGAGGTGTGTGACAGTAGGAGGAGGAGGGGTTAGAAACTTTTCTTCATGCCCTTGTGAGATATGCCTCAGAAATTGTCTGATGGGCCTTATTCAAGCCAGAAGATGCAGGGTGTGGGATTTATTCAAAGAAGGCAAACAGTAGAACACTATAGAGAGGGAGGAGCATGAAGAGACATAGTAGAAGAACTGCCAATATCTTAAAATGGCTTGTTATATGGTTTTTAGTGGCTGCAAGCTGAAAGATTTAGACTCCTTTTGTCGTGAGGAAATTCCCAGGGTTTACCCAGCAGGAAGGCAGTTGACGATAAAGCAAAGGAAGTTGTTTGAACATTGACAGCATAAGGGGTATATGTTGACCTCACTATCACATGAAAGGTTTAGGCTACATCCACAGAAGGTTGATTAAGGTATCTGCACAGAAAAAACATATGTTTAAAGATTAAACTGCCTAAAGACGAAAAAAAGCTGTATTAGAGGCATTGTAATGCTCATGCCATGCCAGTAGGTGGCGAGCGCTGCCATACTGTTATAGACAACGGTAAAAATAAGAGAGAAGTAGGTTTTAAAAAATGAACTCAGAAGAGAAAAAATCACTTGTGCGGACCAAGGAGAAACATGTAGTAAGTGTAAAATACACAAGACATTCAATAGTTTTTTTTTTTTTTTTTAATATAGCTGATTAATTAGAATCGCAACACTAAAGTCTGCCAACGTTGTTTTGTTTGGCTGATGTGTGTTTAGGATGATTTGAGCTGGATATACAAACACATCAGTGTGTAGCATAAGGAGATCCCATGAGTGGTTTCCTTAAAACGTTTAAAGTTTTTTAGCTGGTCGGTTATATAGTCCCTATATAGTCGCTTTCATCGTGATCAGACGCAAAACCGACAAAGAAACTTATCGTATACAATCAAACCCAGCTTTCTCTGCACAAGGCCTTAGTCTCAGAGTATTTGGAAGTGATAGCCTTAAAAGAACACTGTGTTTTACTGATAATATTCTTAAACTTAAAGTTAAAAATGTTCAGTTGATCCAATAAAATTCTTTTATGATTCAAATTAAAGTCAGCAGAAGCTGCTTTAGTAACCAAACCAAAAAGATTAAATTTATTTTTAAGATCTCTGATATAAAAGCACTGGACAGCATAAAACAGGTTCTGACATTTATATTATCAGCCTTTATTGATTTCTCCCCATGTATTAAAACAAACTTTTAAATGTTACCAGTTTAACCAGAAATTAGATTTACGTAGATTTCTTTTTCAATGTCAGTTATGGCTGTTGGAGGAAAAATGTCTGATATCAAATCAGAATTAGTTTTGGGAAAATTATACAATAAAAAAAAAATAAAAAACACAAGAAAACTGCAATTGGTGCATCTCTCTCTACCTTACAGTCTTATTTAAACAGACACACAGAATTAGAACTAACTAGTCACTTTTTAATATATATTAACAGCAAAATTACACGAATATTCCTGTGAAACACAGAAACTAAACCTGACTTGATCCTTCAAAGTTATAGTGAAAATAGTATGTAGTTTGAATTGCATCAAAAGATGATCTGTTTTCATGCACTGTAGCATTTGAGGAAAAAAGTCATACATCAAAAACTTTCTTGTAATCATGGATGTTTTTCAGCCCAATGTTAAATTAGGTCAGGCGTTTATATATAGGGAATAATTGTGCAAGATTTTCCCATTGAATGATGTCAAGTATTGATAGTTTGCTTCATAATGCTGGAGGTTCAGGCTCTAAGCCTTGTTACCAAACAGTGACGGGGAGCAGCAATCTCAGGTTCCCGTATTTGTGTAGCAGCTGGCTGGTGGTTCACAGACAGTTTAGATTTACTTTCATTTCCTCTGTCATAAACAAGTTAATAAAAACCTAACTGTCAGTCTTTTCGTCTTCTGTTTGTTTCTTAATATTGCAAGCTCCTGCCTGTTATGCAGTTTTGAGTTTTACTGGAACAAAATAAACTGACTGAACTTTGTGAAGTAATTATTGTGTTTTTGTGTGTTGTTTTGTTTTTTGCACTCAGGTGTACCAACTTCACCAAACCCTAAATGTTTTAGCCAACTATTGAAATTTACTTCAGTTCACAAAAAATGACATTTATCCAGTTTATACAAGCAGGCAGGTGAGAAATGCTGAACCTGGGCAAAAATAATTTCCTGCTCTGCATTGTGAGCTATACATACGGCAAGATCTTCAAAGCAGTGAATGACTTTTGACAGCTCAAATCTTTATAAAAATAAAAGGAGTCTGTAAAGAAGTAAATAATGTACAGATACAAGATGAAACATAATGAAATAAAGATTGTATGACAGATTGGCGGTTCATTTTCAAAAATTTTTAAGGCTTAAATCTAAAATGATTAATTCTAAAGGTTATATGGCTTGTTGTGAACAGAAAATTTGTGTTTTAATTCTATAAGTCCAGATGTTGAGCCAATTGGACAAAACCTAACATGGATACAGCCAACGATACATGGTTTATAATACATGCACCGAACCAAAATTTCTGTGGTTTGACATGTGTTATTGTTTGGTTCTGGTGGTGTACAGTGTTGTGCAATAATATGTTGACGTTTTTTTATATTTTATCAAATAACTTATAGCTTGTCAAGTACTGTCATTTGAATACCAGCCCAATGGCAGGACTGTGGGTTCTAGGGGTGCCTCTCTTAGGGCAGAAACAGGGGAAACACTTGTGGAAGCTTTAATACTTTCAGATTCTTTTCTAATTAACCCCATTATAAACACTGGATGCACATCTACTTAGAACTTAACTATTCGATCCAAGCTGTGACTCCACCTTCCAGGTGTTGCTGACTGTGTTTGGAAAGGATCAAAGGTACATTAAAGGGATTCAGAGACATTGGTAAATATGTTTTTATATTTCCATCTATGGTTGTTCCCAATATGACCATCCATGGTGTCCATGGTGGTGTGAACATGAGTAATGCATTTATGAAGTCTGCCTAAGTGCTAAAAAGGTCAAATACAACTACAACACTGCATCAATATTTCCATCATTCTTTAGCTCTTTTGCTATAACTTTGCCATTTAAGTTCCCATAATGAGAAAATCTTCTGGGTCATCTTTCAACTCTGTTTTCTACTTGATTCGATTTAAGTAGGAAGGTTGCTGTAGTGAATATTGCTCATATCCATGTGGATTTTCTTATATTTCCTCTGAAACAGGCACTTTTGTTTATTTCCACATCAGTGAGCTGATGTTAATGAAATTATGCCCATTAACTGAATGATTTATATTTCAAGGATTTGTCTGATACTTCCATTAAGAGTGACACATCACATGTGAAAAAAATGAATTAGCTTTAATTTTACAAACTATAGGTTCTAAATAGCAAAAAGCAGAGATTGTAATTATATGGCATTAAAGGCTATAATACAGACATGCAGTAAATTATTTAGTGTTTTTTGATGAAAAATGTGCCTCTTTATTGATAAGTTTGAAGAGGAAAATAACTATGTTTTATCGATATTGCAGCATCAAACAATCAACCTAACCTGGAGCATGATGAGAAACATTTGGCTCTAAAGAATCCTTTAACGTAGAGAAGGGTAGAGGGTTTTGGCATTTAGACTAATAAGTTGTGTCAGCCAACCACCTCTTAACCAAAAAAATGACCAAAGCCCAGGTGTTTAGTTATCTTTTTCTTAATTTTTTGTCTGTAGCTTCCAGGTTTATTTTTGTGGGATTTCTTTTGTACTTTTAAAGTCAAAGTATACCGTTTTTATCATTTTCTAAAATCTTTGATTATTTTTTGTTTTGTTTTTGCTTTCCTGTTATGCTGACTCTCTAGAGACCCTCCTAATGAAACAATGGCTGAGTGAGATTAAGTATTCACTGAAGAGTATGAATTGAAAATGACCACATTAACAAGTTGTAAAGCCGTAGTTGCTGGGTTAACAAGCTCAAAAGATTCTTGTTTCACTTTATATATGTTTTCTGTATTCCTAAACTCCTTCTATGAATGAGTACATTGTTAATTAAAATGTTTTATTGATGATATATTAGGGTGCACCAGTTAATCGGGTGGCCGATCGATTGGCTTCGATTTTCTTAACTTTGGGAGATCAGTGATCAGCCGATACTTAGATGTGAAACCAATCTTTTCTACCAATCTGATCTACCTCTGTAAATTATCTGAAAACCACCCACTATAAATGCCTTAAACCTAAATTTATATGTAAGAGCAGTTATTTCAGAGGTTTTTATCATTTTTCAGTCAGTGATTAATGTTTTTTCAGTAAGATACGATTGAAATGTCTTTTACCTTGCGATATTTTAACAACTGACAGCGTCAGTTATGAAAAGACATCTGTATCAGCCAAAATCAGAATCTGCATGTCAGGCTTTTTAAAGGTCGTGAATATGTGATTGGCCATAAAGCTGTAATCAGTGCACCTTTTATTATTTATGTCTGAATCTGTCGAAGCTATGAAAGAACAGTTGCAGAGAATTGGAAGAGCTCTGGTCAACTTTTAATCCAAATGGAGTTGCCATGTCAGATTTTTGGAGTCAGATTTAAATAAATAAACAATTTGGCAAATGGACTGTGGCAAAAAAGCTACTGGCTGTAATAATGAATTCCCTTTTCTATGATCCAATATGTACCAGGAAAGGGTGGCTTTTCTTTTGTATACATCAAATTTAACTATAGTCAGAAATATTTTGTCATATTATGAAATAAAATCAGTTCATTTTCTTAAATATTTGTCCAGTATGCCGTTTTGCAGATTATTTTTGTGTGTAAACATTACACTGCAGAAAAGTTTTTTGCCTGTGAAATAAAAGTTGCTATCAGTTTGCTCCACTATAGTGTGCTGGTGAATAAATAATGAGATCAGTAATGGCTCTAAAGGTACTCTGATGAGTCATAAATTAGTCAGGCTGAACAAAAGAAGTGACCCCGAAATAATTGGAAACGCTACAGGGAAATTTAGCAAATATTGCTTTTATTAAAGTACAGCAATTCCTATAACTATTATGTGCTGAAAGCAAAACAAAAGCAAAATAGAAGCAGGTAGTTGCAGATCTACATTGATTAAAAATTGCTAAAAATGCATCCTTCTGTATTTTATGGATGTATGATAATTATTCAGATGCACAAACTTCAAAGTTGAGGATCGGCTCTTATGTGCCTGTGACACCTTGCTGTTTTCTAAGAGGTGTCACCAGGTACTGAAAACCTTGCACAAAAAACACAGTGAAAAGCCCTTATATAAACTAGTAAAAAACATGTACATCCTATATAACCCACTTAACTCTCTTATACAAAGTAGAGAGAACTGTTCATATAAACTACTGAAAAGCTCTCACATGCCCATTGTGCAAGGTTTTCGGTATAATATGTGGAAGGTTTTAATTTCATATGTGTATACTGAAATTCATTTTGATTTATGTCCCTGGTGGCACCTCAGTTTTTGCTTGAGCTTTTTTTTTGTAGACTTGGCTACAAATGATGTAGTCTGTCTGTACAAAGTCTTGCAGACCTGAAGAGTTAGTTTGACGATTGAAAGACATTTTCCCATTTTCAGAGATTTTGTTTACATAATCATGAATGTGGGAAAATTGGATGGCAAAACATCACAACAACCTACAAGCTTTTCAGTTAATTACAAGAACAGCAAAGGGACTTTTAATTTCCTTTGTGTGCTTGTAGAAACTGCCCTGAAGTTAATAGGTTTCTTTTTAAAAAGTTGGACTTTTAAATGTAGTTTTCCAGTTCATTATATTTAAGGATCATAAACTATTCTGTCTGTGCTAATGAGTCCAGTTTCTGGGTATTTTATTATCTCGCAAAGCTAAATCCCATTTGTGTAAACATAGTTTGTAAAGCCTTATTCTGGAGAATGTCTGTTAGGAGGGAGTGGGAATATCCAGGATTCTTATCTCTACAAATTTTAAAACCCTCTTTTTTGGTTTTAATCAGAATCTTCATGCGATTTTTAATAACATTTTGCTTTCTGTTCATCCAGTTCCTAGACAGAAAATCCTGGTATTTTTTTTCCACACTCACTTTGATGAAAAGACACACTCCCTCTGAAACACTTGAGCTCCGGGGCTTGTTGCAGGGCACACAAGCAGCTTCTGTGCTTACCATAACCCGTTCATCAGGAGCTGCTGCGGGTGCTAATGGTGTATTTGCTTGCACACACACACACACACACACACAACCCCACCCCTACCCCCAACACTTACGCACACACACACAAACACACGTCTTCTTTCAGAATACATGTGACCAGCATTCTTAAGTTTTTGCCTGTGGTAAACACACGGGGTTTTAAGGGGATGTCTGTGAAGTAAAGCTTGGGAAAAAAGCACAACACAGAAAGCAATGAAACCTTTCAGCTAGGTTACTAGTGAAAAACACTGTTTCATCTCTCCAGAAACTACAAACATGCGCCATCTTAATGGTTCCCAGCCATGGATGTGCACTTCATTATCTTAATGGAATATCAGGCTATGACGTTTCTTCCTATTCTGTTTCAAATCCCTTAGTTCATGTGTGAAACATTGAGTAGTGATTTCTGACAAATTGGTAAAAGAAAATATAGGTTCTTGATCAATCCACCTTTTTTGCTGATTTGTATCCCAATTACATAGCCAACCACTTATCATTTATCCACACTTCTATTCATATGTACTAAAACTATGTCATATAATTTGATCTTTAAAAATGCGTGAATCTCACATTTTGTTAATTTTACATTATTTTCTCTAGTCTTTTTATGAATTTATTTCTCACTCATGGTTCACACCTGTTCTTTTTTTTCTGTTAAGAGCTCCTACTTGTGTTCCATTTAGCTTCCTTTCATCACAGCTGTATTTTAGTGTCTTTCTATGTTTTATTTGTTTTGTCTCTCCATTGCCAAGTTGCCTATTGTCATATCTTAGTTTATTAGTTTCCTTTTGGTCTACTGTCTTGCTCATGCAAATACATTAACTTCCATCTAATCAAGGACATAGCCTGTGGTCGGCGTTCGCGGACAAATTGAATGCACTCATCATACACACACAACTAATGTCTCATTAGTTCAGATTGACTTCATGTGACTACGCCTCCGATGTGACCCCTCTGCTGAAATGTCTGTCTTGTGTTTACTTGTGCTTTTTTTGTGCTGAGTTTTTTTTGATATCTCAAACGGTATCCTGTCAAGGATAAAGTGTGGAAAATGTTTTTTTCCCCTCTCCTTCCCCATTGTGGCTCCTATCTTTCTACAGAGACCAAGGCAGCGCTAGGTAACCGCTGGGACCTGGGCAGCCAGGTAACCGGTGGAAACCAGGCAGCATGGCCCCAGTTAAACCGCCCCACACTTTTGGGACTTGAGACAAAAAAAATCAGCAAAACAGGCTAAAGGTCCTCAAGGACTGGAGTTTAGAGGGTGTGTAACATAACCATTTCCCATCTTTACAAAGCTGAAAATTCAACTCAGTTAAAGAAAACATACTGTGTTTGTTTGGTGATGTTATTGAAGTTAGGGTAACTGGCTTATAGATAGTCAATAAGCCAATAAAGGAGGCCAGTTTTGTTCTGAAAAATCCTCTAGAACCTCTAGAGTTTATTTCACAAAGAAAATTATTCATACAATAAAGGACACTGAACACAGCCCCTAGTATCCACCATTACTACTTTTATGAGAAGTTTTTAGAAACCTGTCTATGAGTGGCAACCACATTTAACTTCTGCTTGTCTTTATTAAAGTACTTTGTGATTGAATGTAAATTGTGCCTTTATTTGTGTAGTGATAGGATGAATTTAAAATTGAAATGATTTTAGCAATGTGTTGGGGAAACTATGATTCCCATTAATTTATTTCTACCATTATTTTCAAACTAGTATAAATCTTTGGAGCAGAAACTAGCTGCTAAGCATTTTTATTGACTAACTGATAGATGGTTTTTTGCACTCCCTCGTTGTTTCTTATGTCTACAGAGCCTCCCATTTGCTGCTTATGAACTTTTTTATTTCTTACACCAATAATATGTACCAGGTTAGAAGACTGAGAAAAAGAGGAAAAACAAGCAATTTAATAATTGGAACCACTTAGTTCTAGTCTATATGAAGAAAACTACAGTAAATAACTTTGTGGTTACACATAATCTTCTTTCTGTGTAGACGGGCCTAACAGTCATGACCAAATATAAAGGGGAAAGAGAAGAAAGTGAATAGATTACACATCAACACAAATTTAAATTGTGTCAACGGAAAAGATTTTTGACACATAGTTTCTTTTGACACAACAAAAACAGATATTTCATGACTCCTTTGCATCATTTCTCTCATATTAGAGATGGTGAGATCAAAAAGTCTGAAACATTTCCTCACAAAAAAGGTGCAGTTTCAGCAGTTTTTCATCTGCAGAATCAGTAGCTTCCTTTGTCTAAAATAGATATTCCTTTTCCTAGCTAAATCAAATGAAATTTCCCTGCCAGGCTCATGGAGACATCATGATGACATTGTTAGGTGGTGAAACAGCCATTTGACTGAGGTGTGGTGGCGCAAGAATGCATCTGGTAGATTTCCGACCAGACCTTCAGAAAATCTTTTACCGTACATAAGGTTGACTTTTCTTGTGGATCGTGCTGGTGTGGACCCAATTCAGGACCCTGAAACCCTCCCTAGAACGTTCGAAACTGCCGGGCTAGTCAATCCAGACCAATATGCTTGAAGTGTGAAACCCATCCAAGCATACCAAAAGTAGGGAGAAAGTGTAAGTATAAAACTCAAGAGAGGAAAACCAAATTAAACGTTTAAAGATACAGATAAAAGAGTTTAAATGTCTAGTGATATATAAAGTAATTCAGAGGTCCAGGCTCAGCACTATCAATGCAATAGTACCAATGAAAACCTCATTATATGGGTGTTCTTTTCCATGCTTCTTTCCCTGGACCCACGAGTGTGGATGCACACTAAAAGTTAGAAGACAGTAGCTAGAATAAAAACCCATTCTTAGTCCTTTTATCCTAATAATTAGGTCCAGTGTCCTGTCCAATAAAACAAAAGCAAGCATCATGAAATAAAACGTGGACAACCTTGAATACTGAGACTTACAATTTCCTTTTTTATCAAATGTCTATTACGAGAATCAGTGTATGAAAACTCATACATCTTTGCCACTTTATTGTTTTCCCTACAGCTGAGGGCTTCTGGGAAATTGAGCACATGAAGTACATACAGTTTTTAAACAAATTGAAAGCTCAGCTCACTTAGTCATTTACAAATGTGTGTGATAGCCCTGCTTGACTGCTAAACTTTGAGGCCTCTCTCTCTATGACACATTTAACTCCATTCTGGCTCATTTCTCAGTGAAGCATCCTCAGGTGCTATAGCAGCTGTGTGCCAAGTCTGTCAACTGCATCAGTCTTCCATGTCGCACCAGACGCCACGTCTTGCTCAGAGAATTGCCTCCACTTGGTTCAGGTAATTAATCTGAGCTCGTTAGCCACATGGAGGGCAGGTTGTGCAGAGATTTGCTCACACGCTAAGCTTTGGTGACAGAACACAGTTTAACTCTCATATATAGTAAGTCCATAGTTTTACACTGTAGTCCCTCATGCGGTAGTGCTTTCTGTCTTTGACTGTGCTACAGGGCACTGCGGATGGGATACCGGTTGTGTAGGGACCCCTGAATAATACAGCAACGAAAAATACTCATCACCTGTAGTTTTTAGAGTTTACTGTTTTTGAGTTGGTCCAATTTATGGTTTCAGCTTCTTTATCATTGTTTACTCGTTGTTAAAATACACTTGGAATTTTGGACATCATTAGATATTGTTTAATAAACTAAATTGTAGCATACATTTTGTGTACACCCAATCGGAACCCTACGAACAATGAAAATCCATCGACATCTATTTATATACTGTAAATCCCAGACCCCACCGTTACGTTCTGTAGGAAAACATTTTGAAAAAAATAAACATTTTAGGCCCAAATATTCTTACCATGTGTAGTCTGAAAATGTGCTTTAGAATCAAGCATGGAAGACCCAGTTTATCTGCCCCTTTCTACTCCAGTTAGTCATCAATGTCAGGGGTATGATAATACATCTAACTAACAAGAACAGATAAGAGATTATTTCAGACAAGAATTTTGCTGTCGTTTTCTGCTAAGAATTCACCTTTACTTGTTGGCTGTAATAAAATAAAGTTTTGATAACTCTGATGAGGTCCACATGACAACCTGTTGTGTTTTCAAAAAAATAACTATGGTTTCATATATTTTAAAATACTTATCAAATCATCTCTAATCAGTCTAGAATTCTCATGTTTGGCTAATGAGAAATATAAATTTGCTGAACTGAACAGAAATCCCTAAAGTAGAGTCAACTCTGACGGTTAGAAAGATTGGCAAGTGCTAACAAATAGTATCTATTTTTTCATATGTTTTCTGCCCCCCTTTCTTTTTTCGAACACGCAAACTTCTAATTTTGTTTGGCACCAAAGTAGATGCTAAGTTTAGCATCAATAATGACTAAAGGTGTGTGGTGTTCTCAAATGTGTTGCAATATGTGTTTTGAACATAAAGACAGTTTTGTTAACCTTGAAGTTAACAAATTTATATCTGGAGTTTGTAATTATAGTTCAAACTTTTTTTGAACCAAGCAAATAAATAGCTTTCTGTGAAACAGTTTGAGGAGAAATATATTTGTGTTTTAATATCCTAGCATTACAATGCCATAAGATGTCATCCCACAAAAGCTGATTAAACTCTACGAAATGTACTTGAGGTGTAACGTCTACAGATGTCAAGATGTGACAGAACTCATTGTCTTTTAAAAAAGATTGTGTTCGGGATGTTAAGATACAGACAAGAGAAACTGTAATGTGGAAAAATTTCTTTGATGTGGGAGTAGACAAAAAGCTGTGAAGTCTCAACTATACCATGACGATAGTTAACACCTGAGCTGAGCCCCATGCTATTTTAACTTTATCCCATAAGAATTGTACCTGTCTAGAAAAAGCAGGCTGAAAAAGTGAGGAGAATGCAATCTGTGCTGCTACCTTGTTCCCTTTCACATCCACCACGGGTCTGCAAGAGCAAATTATGGCTTGAGGAAGGAGGGCAGCAGGATGGACCATGAGTTGTTTCTATACCAAAAGCTAGGAATAAAATACAGTAGTAATATGAGGGGGAGAAGAGGGATGAAGCTGGACCAGTGCTGCGAGACATATATGCACGTTTTTTTTTTCTTCTTTACTGCACATGAGATTGAAGAGAAAGGAAGTGAAAAGAGAGAAAAAAGGACAGGTGAACTATTTCCCCCAGTGGGAGAGGAAATGAGGTAAAGTGGAAAGGGCTAGCTTAGAATTGAGAAATGGACTAAACCATCCCCAGAGGGGGGACTGAAACTCCCAGCTCCATGGGACTCTCTCTAAAATGTACCTACTAGTGATGGATGATTTTTTTTCTGTGTGTTTACCGCGTCTGCATTTTCCTCACTCTTCAGCAGAGCTCGAGGCGCTTTCTGCTTGTGTTCATTTGTGCGTGTGTGTCTGCACAGCCAAATCACTGTATGCCAGGCAATCCCGGCTCAACTGCCCTGACATTCCCAGGGAGCGGAAAACGTATCCTCAGCAACAATCGATAGTTCCCTGAAGCTCCGTGCCCCATCTGCAGTCCAAGGCAGCTCTATCGCCAGTGACTGCCCCCGCTATTAATTCTGTGTCCCACCGTTTCCTCACAGTCTCTGAGATTAAACGTCAGCACAGCTACTGGAGTCCTTTGCTCATAGAAGCAGGAATAAACGAACACTGTGAAGGTAGATCCAGAGGAGCTTTCTCAGTGTCTGCTAAAAAATATAATCTTTAGTTGGACTATAGGCCACACGGGGCTGTTCCCCTCTTTAGGATTTTAGAAACTCAGGGCAAATCAAAATCAGTGAGACTTGGAAGAATTCAAAATTACAGGTTTCCAAACTGCTTAATACAATAAAAAAAATCAATACAAGATTTTATTAATTTGGAAAAAATCCTGTATTGATCTTAAAGGGAAAAATCAATGATACTGTCACTTATTTCTAATTTATCAAGAACCATTTTAATCAGTTTTAATAATTAATTACAATATGTCTATAAGCATTATAAATCAAGTGGGAACTATTTATATATTAATAATCTGTTTAATAAATTAATCACTTTCCTAATAAACACATTTTAGGAGCTAGTTTTCTATGGCCGGAATGGTGCTAAGTGCAAATGGACTACGGCAGCAATGTGGATTAGCATGTCTTCCATTACTGCCCGAACAACTTAAAAAAAAATGAAACTCCAAAGTTAGATATTGAATATAATATACAGATAACCTAGACATAATATCAAGCTTAAGACTTTAGTTCATCATTGTTTCAACAGTTTACATTTTATGTAGGATGTAAGAGCAAGAGTACAGCCCAACTTAGTTTTTCTCCAGACTACATATGAAGGGCAACAGGATTTTGGTTTTTCAAGCACTATGGGCTGGGATCAATAGAATATAAGGCTTCGCTCTTTGATTTTATATTATTAAGACATGACTACCTCTGCAAAGTATACAGTCATAAATCTACCATTGATTTATGCTGAAATGAGACCCTTATGAAGTTAAACAAAACAACACAAATAGAATAATGCCACACATTGTTGCAACCTCTGGGTGTCCCTTATTATCTATGGTTATTGTCAATATAAGATGCTGAACACAGCTTTTTTTTGGTGGGGGGGGGGGGGGGGGGGTAGCCATTAGCCACAACACAGGGTGATCAACCATGTGCTCACTCATTCCTATCTAAGGATAATTTAGAGAGACCAGCTAACCTAACAGTCACGTTTCTGAGCTGCGGGAGGAAGCTGTGGTGTCCTAAGAGAAGCCACACATTTACAGTTAGAACATGCAAACTCCGTGCACAAAATACACTCCTGTTACAAAGTAGGAGCACTAACCACAGCTCTACCCTGCTGCCTCACTGCTACCAGTAATAGCGATTAGCACATTCTTATTTTACATTAAAGAACTGTTTTAACTATTGACATCTGACCTCATATTTTTGTGCTGTGTATGTCTTTTGATAAGTTGAGGGACACACTTGTGGTGTTTTGTTTTTTTTTCTCAGGCATTTTTCCAATTTAGCTGCGTCCCCCATCTTCTCATATCTCTCACAGCATGGATCAAAGCAGAAAAGCCTCTGGGGCAAACACACACTGCTTCTACTTCACTCTTTCTGCCTTTAACAAAGAACAACACACACCGCCCTGCACTTTTAAAACAAAATCCACGACAGGCATGAGCTTTACAGACATAATCGTGACTGCGCACAGCCTCATTTTACCTCTGGAAACATCCAGTGACTTGCTCTGCGTGGATTAGTCTCCTAAAGCATTCCCTTTGAAACTCTGCAGGCAGGGATTTCTTTTTAGGTGATCACTGGCCTAAGCAGCTGTTACATGCAGGATTAGCAGTTTCTGCCATTCACAAGGAACACAGTCTGTTTAAACTAGCTGGAGGGGAAGGAAAGCAGTCAGAGACAAGGGCAAAGGGAGGACGGGGAAAGGTTATGACAGGCAGGAGAGGTGGCAAAGTCGTGGATTAATAAAGAGGAGGTGAGAAGAGAGAGAAAGGGAGGTGTGAGAGAGGAAAATTGGTAGCAGATGATCAGAGAAGAGGAGGGAGATTTGCAGAAAAATGGATGAGAGATGATCGAAGAGGAGCAGTGGGGAGGGACCGGAATGTGTGAAGAGAAGTGTGAAGGGCAGGAGCGAGGGAAGAGGCAGAGATTCAGAGAAGAGAAGCAGACAGCTTAAACGCATCTAATTTAGTGAGAACCAGACCTCCGCCAAGGAGGAAGCTTAGAGGGAAATGACAACGAAAGTGTTGTCGCCCTTCTGTTTTTACTGCAGTTTTGTGTTTTGCTATATAATATCATCCCCATTCTCTCTCTTTTAGAGTGAAAGTGTGGCACCTTTGTAATTGTGCTGGTACAAGGTGTTTACAGCGAAGAAAGGTTGATGGGGCGATAACAGGCCAGGCTGCAGGGGTGGAAAGACATTTTTTTCAAACAATCTCACTTGTCTCTCGTGACTCTCACCTCTCCTGCTTCCCATAAGTTTTCAGACATATCTTTGATACCTGCTAATACAGTGCTTGGCAAAAGTATCCAAACTGTACGAAATGTTCTTCATTATAACTTTACAAAAACTTTACTGCATTTGTTTAGTTTTTTGTTATTGTTGTTTTTGTTTGTTTGTTTTTTATAGACCAACATATAGTGGACCAACTTGTGATGTGGAAGTGGGGCTACTTTTCCCCTTTACATTTGTCAATATGATATGGTCAAAACATATATCATATGATGTAATTTCAATATTGGTATAAAGAAAATAAAAGCCTGCAAAGATTGCCTACAACAGATACAGATTTGCCATGTTTATAAAACTCCTTTAATATTTCATTTCAAAACAGTACAAACTAATTAAAACTTGAAGTGTCAGTCACTGACAAATGAAATATCATGATATCAGATATATCATCATAATTGAACAAAATGATATTGCAATGTATACTGATATTAAATTAGTGTACATACTTAATTAATCGTTATATCTTATTCTGTGTTGCTTTGCCACCAAAAGTCACAGTGGTTTTTTTGGGTTTTTTTTTAGTATAGGCCAACACGATGTTGAAAAGGTTATAAAAGCACTGTGTGGGCCTTCTTTTCTCTGCTGGTCTTTGCTGTTGAGTTTCTCATCCTGACTTTTCCTTTTCAACCTTCAGGTTAGCTTCTTTAGGAGGTTGCACAGCAGTAGGGTGGTGGCAGCTTTTTACTTTTCTTTGTTTCATGCATCATAGCACATTTCAGCTGAAAAGTCAACACGGCTCGTATCCTCTGCCAGTGGTCCTTCATCTTCCGCTGCTCTGTCACTCTCCATGTTTTCCATCGCTCTGCTGTGCCCTGTGCCCCCCAATGCTTTCAGCCTTTTCTACCGAAACAACAGAGAACTGGCACATTCAAATAATCACGTTCACTCTGAGACTATCTTCAGTATGCAGCCATGCTGAGAAATGCAGCCAGACACCATGCCTCTGCAGTTTCTTAGCATATTTATTGTTGTTTCCAGCAATCAAAAAATACACACACATCAACATCCTTGCTCACTCTCTGTCATATTTTGCACCTTTATTCCCACTTGGTGTTTTGTTTATAGAGCATTGGGCCTATTTGAAGGGAAATTTAATTGAAACCAAAGCTAATCTGATATTAGCAAGGAGCAATGGAGTCCCAACACTTGTATCACCTTGGGTACGTAACACCTTATGTTACATTGCTGCTTTATTTCATGCTTCAGAGTTCAGTGCTGTGGTGCCTATACATTTATACCATGTTGACAATCCAACATTTGATATGCAAGGGATGCACTCGGTTCTGATCTTGTTTTTCTTCTCTTCTCCCTGCTCTTCCTTATACCCATCCCCATACATTTTACCCAACCCTTCTATTTTTCTCTATCCTCCTTTATTCTACCTTTCTCCTTACAGGATGGATATTACTCCCATCGGCCAAAGGAGAAAAGTAGAGTTGACAGCAACAATGAGAACTCAGTGCCCAAAGACTTTGAAACTATAGATAATAGTAACTTTGGTGCCCGTTCACACCGGCAATCCATAGGGGCCACCAGCAGTAAGCAGCGCGAACGTCATCAGGGGAAGACACACGTCCAGCAACAAGCTTGGCATGACAGCTCCCCCAGACTGGGCCGAAGCTCCAATGAGATTTTGTCGATAGTCCACCAGTCACTGGAAATGGGAAACAACGCCTCCTATCCTGGTGGTAATGGCATTATAGTGGGCCTGCAGCAGCAAACTCGTGCCTCTCTGGCCCAGCCTGCCCAGTCTCAGCACAGGCACCAGCATCCACACAGGAAGCAGGCAACTACAGCAACACTGGAGGTGACGTACGATCAGCCACCAAAGTGTGAGATCAGCGGCAAGGAAGCCATTTCTGCCCTGTCTAGAGCCAAGACCAAGGAGTGTCGACAGCAGATTGCTGAAGTCTACTGTAGACATAAAGAGGGCCAGCTGATGCCTGATGCAGTAACTCGCTACTGCCCCATTGAAGGTAAATGCATTATTCAAATGAAACAGTCATATGCACGTAAGTGATGAAATTTGCCTGTTTTCCACATTTGCATGACTCACAATCAATTTTGTAATCAAGAAAATGGGTGAATGAATTAATCAGATCGACCTAGGCTGTGTTTCCACTGCTGGGTCAAAGTGGTACACTGACACACAAAAACACAGCAATAGAGGTTTTGCTGCATTTTCCTGTTGTAAAATAAACAATGGAAAAAAATATATTTTACTGTGAAATCATAAATATTTTTTTCTTGATACAGGTTGCAACCATAACATGTAGATAGAAATGAAAAGCACTCAAAAAGAAAAATGAACATTCTTTGAAGAACCCCACTGAGAAAATAAAACACAATTAGAGAACAATATCCCTTTAAGAAAAATATGTATCTAGAAATATAGCATTTAGCATTTACATAAAGTGCAGTTTCTGCCAGATGTACCATGTGATGTTGTTTGTGTTTGTCTGGGGAGGTTGTGTAGGTCAGCACATGTGAAGTCGAGATGGTGAGATGGGATGTGGGTGCCTGACTACAAGGGGACTCAACACTTGGAAAGGACACAAAGTTAACTGCTATAATAGCTCTTATTGGATTCTTCCAGAAAAAAGTCACACCAAAGCATCAAGCCAGGGATACATTTTATTTTGCGTATAGGGAAGATAAGGGAGAACATACAGAGGATTAACTGATGCATTGGTCTAATCCATGGCTGTATTAAGAAATTTAGGATAAGCTAAACATTGAATCCGGGATAGTTTTTTTTTTTTTTTTGAAAAATATAGAGCATTATGAAAACCATGATTATCCTCTCCATCAGATGATCATACAACAACAGAGTGTCCTTTCTACCAACAGCCATCAGCATCTACAGTAAGTTGTTTAAGAAACCGATGTGATATCACTAGAGATCGATAACATCATCAATGAGTTTGTCCAAGAAAGATGCCTTTAAACATTGACGCACTTCCCCTGGACTACTCTATGGGAACAAAAAGTAGATGAACACAACAGGGTAAAAGGTTCTCTAATCAGTTGCCCTCCAACTTTTTTTGTGACATGGACCAGTTTAATGTCAGACAAAATTTTCATGGACCGGTCTGTAACTGTAATACTCCCTGGTCACTATAGTAACTACGTGCATGAAACCAGCCTACTAGCTACCCACAACCACAGCGAACCTGTGGGATCCCTGAGCTTGTTTTGCTGTGCTATGATGAAACCTATAGTATCAATGCCCATTTATGTCAAAGTGAGTCAAAGACAGATGTAACGAAGGGAATCCAGTCTTTTTTCATATTAAAACACCATTTAGACTCAAAAAATAAATCTGTCAGAAATAATGGAAGCTATTTATTCTTTTTGTGTGGCCATGTACCAAATGACACATGGACCGTTACCGGGCCGGGGCCCAGAGGTTGGCAATCATTGCTCTAAATAGCTACATCTGTTGTCTAAGACAACTCAACAAATCTTGTCTTTCTTAATGGGGAATAAAAACTGAAATAATGAAAACCGTGTCAATGACTCTCTCCTAGTAGGAAACAGCTAAATACAGAAGCACGAAAAAGCAGAGAAAGTGAAAGGCTGCAGTTGTTCTGTCAATGAGGAGAGAACAACTTTGAGAAAATACTAGACATGGCTGATGGCTGAATTAGCTTGATCAATTTCCACATCTAAACGGATCTGGCTAAACTCATAAGGAAGGTCTGCTTGCTATGGGAAACATGGAGTATGTTAAAGCCAATGCAACAATCGCTCTGAATATAAATCCTGTTTAAAATCCAGTCAAAATATACATTTTAAGTAAGACACCATTTTTGTCTGTCACAGGTTTTTGAAACAATTTCACTTGTTCTTGAGCAGAAGTAATTACCGTTTAAAAATATCCCAGTGTCTTACAGCGAACACTGAGACATCTGAATGCAAATTTAATTTCCGATTTGACTGTCAGAACTGTCAACAAGTGAACTTTATGATTTTAAGGTTTTAACTCCTGCCTCCTCTTCTGCTCCCTCTAATTAAAGTCCTAACTTTTAGTCACATTTTACATTACAGTGTTGTAATGTGAACTCATCTCCTTAGGTTTGCTTATAAATCAGCATTTAAAATGGGAAAAATAATCACTTAGGAGTTCTCCAGTCAAAAAAACACAGCGGGGTTTGTATACTTGTTGGAAGTCATAATGTTACTAGCACTGTTGTGAAAAGTGTTTGGAACCCGACATATTTCTCCATTCTCTTCTTTTTTTGACATATACTATAAACTTTCTCGATTATGTAATCGGCTTTGATATAAGATGCAGAAAACCTTTGTTAATACCAATAAAGCATTTTAAGGAGTGATTTTGCTTATTAGGAGAAAACATTCTCAATAAACAGAAACTGACCCATATGTGGAAAAAGTTTTCAAAACTTAAGCCAGCCTTGGCAGCTAGAAGCAGTTCGTAGCTCAAGTAGCTGGAATCTTTTAAATTGCTCAGGGGAATTTTTAGCCCACTAATCTGTGCAGAGTTGTTTTATACATCATTTTTACGTTTTTTTTTTTTTAGCCTGAACAGACTTTGATTTGGCATCTCCAAAGGTTTTAATTTTGGCCAGTGAGAAGTGGGTTTGTTTGTGTGCTTTGAATCATTCTTCTGCTGCATAAACCCGAGGCCTTGTTGGCTTATGCTTTCAAACTGACCAGAAAGCAGAACCAGATGTAACATGACAAAAACCTTCGTTAAATTTCCAATCCTGTTTTATCAGGCCACAGAATATGTTTGCATAGGTTGTAAGGATCATTAAGATATTTATTTTTTGGCAAGAATGTGGTGGTGTTTTGTACTCTTTTTTTCCTGCCAGTTGTTTCTTTCTTGGAACTCTTCCATCATAGAAGTTTTTGTTCAGTGCCTTTTCTTAAATCATAAGCGCTGACCTTGACTTGGCCAGGGGTTTTCTTGTATCGTCCTGTTATCCTTGATATTTGAAGTTATTTTGATAGCAAATCTTTTAGCTTACGTCATGTTGTCAGACAGGTTCTGTTTCAGTTCCTTATTAAGTCTCCAGGCCAAGCAGTGATAGTGCTGAGCTTTTTCAAGCAACGTTTTCTGTTTGCTCAAGCTTTGTCTGATATTAAAACATGTTTGATCATGTGAGAAATGTGTAACTAAAAGCAAAAGACAGAAGAGGAGAAATGCTTTTTTACAGAACTGCAGACCCATTGTTTTATTTTTAGAACAAGTCACTCATTATAATCCCTTTAATCAATTTCAAACTGACATCTTTTAAAGGTTTTTGTGAAAACATGTCATGATACTATAAATAGGTAAAAATAAATTCAATACATGTTAATGCACAGTTTATACAAATGTAGAACCATAGACAAAGGATATAAGTCAGTTATCTTAACTAGAGCTGTACATGTATACATAAAAAGAAATAGTGAAGTTTTATGAAAGAAAAAAATCTTGTTAAAGGTTTTTCCAAAAGGTGTTCTGTCTTTTTGTCTTGTTTTTATATTTTCCTTTTCCCATTATTGCTGCCTAATCTTTGCAGTGTAAGGTTTTTTTTTCATTTTAAGGAAAACAGACAAAGTAACCACTCCACAAATTACTATTGTAATTGCAATTTTTTATCTAAGTCAAGGTACTACACACACACATGCACCCCACTTATTTGGTCAAGTAAACTGCTGGGGAAATTTGGGATGCTACTTGCGTTTTCTCCAAATTGGTTTCTTGGTCTGTTTTGTCAAGCTGGCCACAGAACACAGGTTCCTTCTTCTCTTTCAGACGCACTACACTCACAAATTTATAGACATCTGCAGGATGGTTGAGGATTTTGTAAACAAAATCTGTTGCACCAGCAGTGTGGCATGCATCAGCAGACATGTTTAAACGAACACTGCATACACATACATGCAAGTGCAAAAGAGGAAGTGGACTGTATGCAATGTGGACAGCAGGAGTGAAGGAGAAAGCTATTATACCTCCTGCCTGTTCTGCTGAGATACCTCTTCTTCCTTGCTCATGTTGTTATAACTTGACAAAGCAAATGACTTTGCAACTTTGGTGCATTCGCTCTCCCACGTCAGCCTTAGTGTCGTCTGTCTGTGGCTGAGCTCTTGTCATTTTGCACAGCAACTCGTATCCCACTCAAACATACAATTTGATCAAAAGAGACAAAGAAATTGAAGGGGCTCTGCCTTGGTGGTTTGGCTGTAGCAACACAACAACTAAACTAAATCACTTTTCTTCCTCCTCATCTGCCGGCTGACTGCCAACATGTTATCTCGGCTTTATTCCCAATCAAGTCCTGATTTTGTTAGCTAAAATCTTCCCAATTTGGTTTTGATCAGCATTCTGTCCTAGGGGCCTGAGCTAGATTAGCAATTGTGTTATTTCTGTATTAGAGTCGTTGAATTTGTGGAAAACATGTTCACCCTTGGTGATTTCGTACGCTTACTTTTCTAACCATAATTTGACTGCACTTTTCAGCTCGGAATAAATAAGCAGCTTCTTCCTGGTGGGAGTGGACCTGTTGGGAAAAATGTCTAATTAACTAACAAAGTGCTAGGAATTGGTACAAAATAATGTTGGCCTTACTATGGGTCATTTTTAGATCTTAAATGTATGCAATTGTGCTTGTATATGTGAGGTTTCTCCACATAAATGCTTTAATAACTCTAAATAAAATCAAGTTCAAGTAATTGACTTTTTAATTTATCTAACTTCAAAAGAGAGACAATCTCAGTTAATCTCATTAAAATAAATCAATCTCGTCTATGAAGAAGAAGTTAGAGGTATTTGACACAGCAAGAGTAAACAAAAAGCACAGAAAAACCATACAACAATTTAAAGGCGTTTGAATAAGGGTTAGGTTAACAGTTGAAACTTTTAAAATCTGAAAAAAACTCCCTTTATTTAATAATATAAAGAAACAGATTTTTCTATAAGGAAACCTATTAGAGCTTTGGAGTTGGTGTTAACTTTCTAGCAGGCAACCAATACATTTTCACTTGTTAGAATGATTTGGTCGTAGTACATACCTTAATCCAAGAAGGAGTTTAAGGAAAGATCTAAAAAAGTTTATGCCTGGGAATAAAAAAAAATATTAGTTAAAGAAATAAAAAGAAATACAAATTCTCTCATTGATGCAAACCAGTTTTGTTACCAATTTGTATCTGCAAACCTCACTGGATACGTTTTGTGGCAGAGGCTATCCCTGAGACCTTTTTTAATGCAGTGTGGTACATCCCCTTTGGGACCTAACTCAGCTCTTCTTCTAACCTTTTATAGGAGCAGTTAAGATGGAGGAGTGTGTGAGAGCTAGGCTTTACACTTGATGATGGAGGAAGAGAACAGGATGATAGCAGATGAGGGAAAGGCAGTTTCAAAGATTGATAGCAAGGTCTTAGCTCAGGTACACAGTCTGCTCAGAGAATACAGGACACAAAGCTGCTCTTCTGCAGATGAACAGGTTGACTAAATTGACAATAAAAAAAAAAAGTTAAGCTTACACACGCACACAGAAGTGCTCATTAGTTCAGCCAGCCAGTCTTACTCACACTTCTCGGTGTGCTTTGAGAAGCGACCGGCCAATTATCCGACTGCAAAGCTAGCCAGCGGATCTTCTTAGTCGGCCACCAATTATTGTTCAATCTGATACGGCCTGGAGCAGATTTCCCTCAGAGCGGACATACACCTACACACATACACACCCCAACACGCACACACACACACAGACAAAGGGCAGAAAGAACTAAGCGTGGGTGAATGACAGGCTGCAGAGCCAGCTGGAACCAAGGTCGTGTCATTAACCTCATTCTGGTTGCTCTTTAAATACGCACACCTTAAATTTCAGCAAGTACAATCATTTGTACAGAGTATAGAAAAAACAGATACATGTCCCTAAATCCAGTGTAATTATGAGGCATCTTGGACAGCAGAGAGGGCTTTTCTTCCTGCTCTAGGGGAACAAACAGTCCACATGTCAGTATTCCCTCGGGCTACTCTACGTCTACATCACAGACAGACTCTTGGGAACTAATGCCCCAAATTATGGAAATTAATCTCCTTTGAGCCTGTTTATAGGGCAGAAATCTCACATAAGCTTTGTGTGTACATCTGCTGTGATAAGTAACCAGTCAGAAAGAAATAATGTCTGTGGTAATGATTAATATTCTATTAATGTCAATTCTTAGGATACAGGTTAAAAATCTCAACATGTTCTTTTATTTTGTAAAGAGCTTTACAGACAGTGCCTACCACTGCATCCTGAAATCTATTATTTTCAACAGCATGCACTGTTCAAGGGCACAGAAGCACTCCAAGCAAAGCGCTGCCCAAGAGAGGTCCCATGCACGCTGTGGTCACAGTTCAAATATGCTGAACTTTGACCTAGGTACACAGATGCACAGTCAATAGAAAGTGGCAAGCACAGCACACACAGCGTCCTGCCTGGAAGGCCCTTAGGAGTTATGCTGGTAGGATTTTTGGTGGGTTTGTCAAGCCTGGTAGAAAACCAAGCAGTGGATCTAAGTTGGGATTTAAACAACTCTCCATGGAGCATATGAATTGTTTTATTTGACAGGCTACCATCAGGGTGTGTGTGCTCTTATTCATATTGTTGTCATTTTCTGTAAAGTCCAAGGAGTCTTCAGGGAGTTTGGTCTGAAAGGAATGATGGTAGGCTGTCATTCTAAGCTACGCCCTGGATCCCTAAGGAAACTCTCATAGTATTTCTGTCTGTGGAAGGACAGTGGTTACAGCTGGTTTTTATGTGGTTAAAATAGTTGAAATTGTTCCAATTTAATCACATTATAACTGGATGAGTAACTAAGAGAGTCATGCTTCTGTGGTTTTAACATTTTGTTTTTAATTTCTTGTTTGGTTTTGTAATTGTGACAAATTTGAGTCTCATTATCCCATTTGGCATCAATGCATTGATTGTTTGACAGACAGACAGACAGACAGACAGACAGACAGACAGACAGACAGACAGACAGACAGACAGACAGACAGACAGA
>JAUZNJ010083824.1:2825-23523 GCA_034780135.1 Jordanella pulchra
AATGTGAAAATTTATTTTGAAATACTGTTGCTTAAAACAGATTTTAAAATTACAATTCATGAATCTAAACAAAAACCTTTTCTTATTTATTTAAAAGATAATTATTTTTTCCATTTTCATTTCTTTTTGCATTTTCAAATTCTATGTGTTTTCTTACCCTATGCAGAAGCTAAAAGATTAGCTTAATGCTAATAACAGTTTAGCTATAGTTTATAAACAGTTTAGTAACGACTTATTAACAGTTTGGTAGCCGCTTACGAAGAGTATTGTAACAGTTAATTATAAGCTTGGTAATACAAAAGCTAAACAGAAAAAGTGAAACAATTCAGGAGAAGTAAAGACTGTAAAGTAAATAAGAAATAAATGACAGAAAACATTTAAAAAATGCAAATGAAAAAGAAAATAAAAATGAAAAAGGAATGACCTTTTTAAATGTTTGATAAAGGAAAGAATAGTCAGATTCATGAATTGTGATTTTTAACTCTCTATTTAGAAATGGCATTTGAAGATTAATTTTAAAATGGTAGTATTCAATAATAGATTTATAAATACAATTTACAATTCTCCCTTATTATTATGAAACACTTTTCAATTCTCTAAATCTATGATTTTAAATGTTTAATTAGAAACGTGTTTCTTTTTCGCTGTGTCTGCCAGTGCTCCATACTAGCCTGGCAAGCCAGACTGATCCAACATATACATGGTGATTTTAAAGGTGGGACTCTTCTCCACGTTGGAGACGATCTTCATATCTCCCCGTAATATGTGAAGTATCAGATTAACCCAAAGACGTCGCCCTGATCCACCTGCAGATGCAGTCTGGTGGCTACTCACCAGAGTTTTACTGGGTATTAAAAAAAAAAGACACAATCTGACCAACTTCACTTTACAGATCGGCCGATTAGGAATCCTTTTGAATCTGAATCTCTGCCGACAAAGTTTCCTTTCTTTCTGTTGGTGTTGCAGAAGCGCAACTGTCCACCTGCCTGCAAGTGCTCAGAGTGAATCAATTACAGAGACTGAAGGGTGTGAATTTCATTTTTTCACAGGCCTTTTTCTTTTATATGTGAAAATGAGGTAAATGTGATCAAAATCAGAAGGATTTTGGCCTTGGAATCTTCCTCTTTATTTTTGTTAAGTCATGAACACTCTAATAACTGAGACAGGTGTGTCTAGCTGTGCTTTACTTGCTCCTTCTGAGTTCTTTTGTGACCTCCTGGTTGAGTCAACCTTTCTGCTTCTCGGTCCGGTAGGCTGAGTAACCCATTGCCGACTGATAGATATCAACCACTTTATTTTTCATCTGCTTTTGAATTTTTAAAGCACGATAGGTTTATGAAATCTTTAGGTCTACTTCATGCAGATAAAGGGTTTTAAGACTTTCTTTTGTTCGACAGGACTGGCAGTTATCTGGTCTTGTGTCTAAAGAAATTCATGTTAATGAGGAATTAACAAAGCGGAAGTGATCCAGGTTGGTTTAGGTTGGTTTTTTTACCCTTAAAGGATCAAAATATTATTGAAAAAGTGTAATTATACTCAGGTTAAAAAGACTCAAACAAATTTGGCTCTGCTTTTTTTTTAATACTACATATCAAGTAACGCTTTAATAAATGCATATGCTGTAAAAGTCACATAAAATAATGTAAACATAATGTAAAAAATGAAAACGTTCTAATAGCTTAGAGTTAGTAGTTAAATGCATAGAAGGCAGAGCATCCTGTGGTAGACACCATGTTGTGTCGCCATATTTTATCGGAGTAGCCAAAATGGGACAAACTAGTCTGCTTTTTACCTACTGTATGCCTGAAAAAGGTGTTGTTGAAGTTTAAAACAAGCACAGCCAAGTAAAGATCATTCTACCTTCCAGTTTCTGTCCCAATAGAAGTCCAACCGTACTCTTTGTCAGGTGAGACGTAAGAGAAACAAACCAAAAAGAAGAAAAAGAAGCAATAACCTTTAAAAAAAACAGGAGTGCAGCTTTTACCAGATGGTGAAAATAAATGAGGGAGTTGGGCTCAAAAAAAACAAGGAGGTTTCAGGCTTGCTGTTAGACAGGAACGTGAATTTAGTGCAACAGTAAAGTTTATTTTGGCATCCAGGAACAAATCTGTCCCCCTGTCAGAGACTGCTAGTTTGTTCGTTAGCCTACAATGGATGCTTCAAACAGTTATCAGCTGCTGTTATTCTTCACATAAGTCATACCAGCTCCCAAGATAAGACGACATAATTCATTCAGTTTTAGATAAATGTTTTATGTTTCATTGTTTATTTTAACTTATGTGACAATGGTCATAGAGGTTGATGTGTCCTTTTCATTCATAAAGAGTAGTATGTCACTCCAGTTTCCGCAGTAGATCTTACTAGCTTGGTGGGGAGTTACCAGTCTGTTTTTTTATATTCATTCAGCACACCATCAGATGAAGGTAAACCCTACACACTTTCTCTTTAGTGGTGGTGAGAATTATTAGACCACCCTTGTTTTGCTTATTGTATTTAAACCCTGAATGGCCATTGAAGTGGCTGTCTAGAACACATGCAGTAATTAAACTTCTGCAGCTATCTAAAGTGTCTCTTTTATGGATTAAGTATAATTAAGGACATTCTGGAAATGTTTCCTCTCCTCAATAACATCTTTCTTGTTTTATACATTTGTAGTTATCTGTTCCTTTATCATCACATCATCTCCTTTGCTCCTTTCAGACCTGGCTCAAATTTGGAGTAGGCTCAACATGAGCTCCGATCCACAGGCTGCCTCCAATCTCCAGCCATTTCCCAGCATGCTACCAATCAACACTTTACTCTCACCCTGCTGTGAGGGAACCATGGCGAGATGGAGAAATTGAATGCATTAGAGGAAAAAAACAGAAGGAAGGGGTGGGGATGGGTTGTGTTAGTGACAACCAGAAATATGGACAGAGGAACAAAAAGCTAAGAGTCAGCTTGTTGTTGAGCATCCCAATTTTACCCCAAGAAGTGTAGCGCCCCATTGTTTTCTTCTCCTGCTGCGTAAAAAGATCTGTGCTGCAGCTGAGGCAGACATACAGGGGTGCAAACTCAGAGGTATAGTAAAACCTTTGATATTAGAGTGAGTTCCCTAATAGCCACCAACACTGCACTCGTATTGTTAAACCTAAGGGAAGCTGCAGTATAAAATGTGCCCTGGCCTTTGCTGATATAAAAAATAATGCCCCTTGCTTTGAATATGAAACGATCAGTCAAATCATAAGCTGCAGATATTAATCTTTCTTATTTTCTCAATAAGACCTTCTGTACTTTCACATATTTCTGTAATTTATCATAGCGTGGCCTTGCTGCCTAACCCCTTGCCTCACAAGCGTACTATTGATCCAAGCTTTAGCGATGATAAATGCAATCTTTTACCCAATGACTAGATTTTACAAATGAGAGTATAAATGGCTTTGCACACATTGCCTTTATATGCATCCCGGGATGCGGGGCCCTCACTTGCACATTTAGCTCCAAAGTAAATTAACTTTGATACACATTTGATTCACACCAATTCAGTTTGGATGCAGGAGCAGCAGCAGCAATGGGAACTGTAAAGCTATACTGATCGAACTTTGGTGCAGGTAAAGAGGGAGAAAAAAAAAACTTCAAGTTATGGTGGGATTGCTCATCAACAAGGTTGATTAAACTGATCAGTGGCAGTTCTAAAATGAGGTGTAATGGATTTTATTTTGCAAAGGTGATAACATGATAAAATGAAGAATGCTCTGTGTGATTAAACTCCACAAAAATAATAAGACCATTTGAATGTTTTTGCAACAACATATTCAAAGGCATTGATTTATTTTACTAAACTTGGAGAAATAAAAAACACAATTGCTGAACTTAAAATAAATGCTGTGCAGTTTGTGAACATTTTACAGATACAAATCAGAAAATTGTGCCTTGTATTTGTATTCAATCTTTACTCTAATATCCCTAAAAAGAATGAGAAAGATATACAACTGTCTTTGGAAGTCGCCCAATTAGTAAATAGTTTTTGTAATAACTAAAAATACATCTGTGAGGAGCTTAGAGGTTCGAACAGAATATTTTACCACTTTTCCACTAGTATCAACTCAAAGCAAATTCACATACTTATTGATTTCTTTTTCCCTGCTTCCATCAGCAACTGTTACGTGGATCCATCACTATTTTTAGTGCCGCTCACGGACTATGGATCGCCGATTTGTTAAATCTTAAATCTAAATCTATATCATAACTTAAGTCTAAATCTAAAAATCTGAAAGATTGCTAATTAACCAGCCCCCTGCATATAGGAGCTGTAATGAGAAAAGTTAGGTTGCCACAGCGTCCGATAGTTCAGCCCATTAAAAATACATGCAAGTCTGTAACAGGCCCCACACTTTCTGGAGGCTAATCAAATCATCCACTTTAAGTGAGCATAAAAACTATTTCGTGAATTTGAGGAACTTTTTTTTATTTTGCGGTTTCCATCAAGCTTTTTTTTAATGTGATACTTTGAAATTTACAATAGAAAAGTCCAAATAAATCTATAAATGAAATAAGACACAGTTTTTGTAAATATTTTAAAGCTGTATTTGAAAATGAAAAAATATTAAAATTTAAACTTTTTCTTGATTCTTACTGAGTTCTCCTTTTTACTAATTCACTTGTTTTTTTAATACCAAAAGAAATGTGATAATCCTTTACTCACTTTGTCTTTAGGAGAATGTAATGGAGCAACAAGCTGTGGGGTTGCTTTTCTTCACCACGGTCAGCAAATCAAGTCAAAAGTGAAAACTAGACAGTCAGACAGTCCTGTATGAAAAGCATCCTTTTCTTTTCGTACTGATAAAGTACTTTAAATAAGTTCATGATTAAATACTTTCTAAAATGGGGCTATAAATTGGCAAAATGTGAAAATGTTGCGAGGGCTTTAAATACTTTTATAAGTTACTGGACCTATAGGCCTATTTTGGAAAAAAAACTGCCTCCAAGTAAATGTAAGCAATTTTCATTAAGCTGTGAGAAATTGCAGAAATGAAGTAAGACATCTAATTAGCTAGTGAAGCAGACGGAGGAAAAAAATAGACTTGCTGAGGTTGCATTAAGTGAAAATGTAGACACATAAGGAGGGAAATAGAGAGAGGTGGCAAAACTGGCTTAGACAAACGCAAGGGAAGAGAGGAAGAGCTCAGGGGAGATGGAACGGGAAAAAAACAGCAGATATATTCTGAGCTGTTTTGCTGCCAGGTCAAGAGCAGCGGTGATGACAGTAGAAAAGCTTGAATAGAAGGCCGAGGCACCAGGATTTGGTGATTTCACAAAGCGTTGCAGCCAGACCAAAACAATGTTGAAGCAATCAGTGGTAATTGCTCGCTAATGGCTCCCTTTCCTCTTGGCTTTTCTAATTGGCTGGAGCGCCATCTGCCCGCATGTGCATGCTTCAGTGCTCCGTGTGTACACAAACAGGCCGACAAATGACACAAAGGTCTGGCAAATGAGGAAATAACATCTTATAAATCAGACAAGCGGAGCATGAAAGATTTTCTCCCAGTAATCAGTGACCCAGAGGGAGCATTTAAAGTTTATACTGCTGTTGAAACCTTCAGCAGGTTTGCATTGATTTTTGCCTTTACAGCAGAGTGGATTAAATAACCATAGAAACATTTTCTTTAATAAATGGATCCTGGTTAACATGAGGAGCGATTTCATGACTCCAACTACCATCATGGATGAGCCTCTTGGAACAGCCGTAGATGAATCGTCATATGCTCCACTTTCACCTCAGCTCTCTCCTCACTGACACCCCCACATTCACAGGGACAGCCTGTCACTGCCTTCCTCTCTACAGCTTCACTGCCATGCATCAGGCTTCTCCTCCCTGTAGATCTTTATTACCACTCTGCAGGAAATCTTTGGCTGCACAGTGCAAACCATCCCTGCAAGGCACAGGTAAAATGCATGCAGCTAGGAAAGTGTATTAGAGAGTAGCTGTTTCCATGGCAACCACCTTTACCCAGGTTTTCACCCCTTGTTTGCTATCCTTCCAGGATTTTACCTAATTGACAGATGCAGAAACACCCTGGACAACGATGCTCCTGGAAATGACTAAATTTCCTGCTCACCTGCTTGTTTATACTCAATCTCTGTCTACTCTGTGTCCCTTTTACTGAGACATCATTGAACGCAGCCATATATTCTTTTTCATTTGCTCTTTGATAGCATCATGTTTTACATAGTTTTACGTGCCATAAAAAAGTATATTTTTTTTACGTTTCACGACATTCCATATTCAGATTTTAATTTAGTTTATTAAAAGACAAGCTGGTTGCATGCAGGGATCAACATAACTTGCCTGCAAGCTGAATTATTGTGTTTTTTGTGTGTGTTTTCAAACACTAAGATTCATCTTCCCCTATTTCCACTTACTAATGTCTTACCCTTCAAAACCTACCCCAGCATTTCAAAACCAATCGCACATGATTAGCCCATGGGTAGATTATATAGATTTGGCTAAAACAATGGCTTGATATGAATACCTCAAATTGAGGCTCCTACCTCATCCTCCTAGCTCCTGACCTTCACCTTTTGCGGGGTCAACAAAAAGAACACTATCCAGGGTTGTAAAAGGAACTCCAGACTGTTGAGCTGGGGTGTGGCATGGAATTAGTTACAATTCATCTTGTTGCAGCGACTGCCTTGGTTATATCATAGGTTTAATCCATCTTTTATTGCTAACTGTAGTGTGTGCTCTACTAAGTCCATAGAATAAGCTAATAAGTGAGCAGTTTTGCATGCAGCAGACATACCACCATGCAAGTCTACACCTGCCAAGTGGGGTGGCATTTTTTGAGTTGTTCAGATGTGAGTGCCCTGGTGCATATGTCACATCGTACATGTCATGAAGTAATGTATTTGTGTTACTCTGTTAACTGGCCACACCAAAATCACCCGAAACACCTGAAAAACATAAATTAAACCAGCCACTGCTCTTAAACCCTTGGCGGACTGTAGCCTTATTGTGGCAGTATGGGATTGCATATTTGGAAGCATCATATACAAATGTTGTGGTACTTTAATATGTTTATTATCCACCCTGGTAGGGGTGGTAAATATGTTATTTACTCAAATGTTACTCAGAGTGTCATATATTGTTTATGAACACATGCCGTACTGGCTGCATGTTAGAACAAAAACTGAAAGTGTGAATCGAGCTCAAATCCTGGTCAAACGATAATTCTGCACATATAAAGAATAAATTCAACACAACTTCCATTCAAATTATAAGAGTTTATTAACAAAAATCATTCAGCTCCAAGTCAAACATATTTCAATTTAACTGTCTTGACTAAAAACTAGTGAAACTCAACTAAAACCAAGCTACTATGTACAAAAAAAAGAAAAACATTGTTGAAAACCATAATCAACTAGAAAACCACTTGGAGAGTGCAGACCTCCGCCAAGCAGCTCATTCCCCCGAAATATTCTGACCTCCACTTTCACACCAGACCCAGATCATTACCAAAAAAATTTGTGTATCTGGATCACCACCAAAAGTTAATGGATTGGTCCTTAGACCATGCGCACCTTTGGTAAAAAAATTTTCAAGCAATCCGTCAATAACTTTTTCTGTAAAGTTTCTAACAGACAAACAAACCAACGCTACTGAAAACATAAGAGGGGAATTAATTCGTCCCATCATGCTAAAACCAAACTTTGGTTAGTGCAGATCAAGTTGATTTAAGATCAATGTGAGCAACACTGAAGTCAGACCACAACAACAGCTCCCACACATTTCAAAGCAGTTAAAACTTCTTCAATTTTTGTTTTAGGGCATCCAGATATTTCCATGAGTTATGTATATATTAAAAGGGTTTGAAGTACTGAGGGCAGCAGAGCTATATTTGTTTATGTGTGTTTAATGTTCAATCTTTTTTATACTCATATAGATAGAAATGCTTGCAAATATCTTAAATTAACAAAGCTTTTATGCAAATATAGATGTCTTCATTGTATGCTATGTAAATAAAGGGTAAGTGTGCAAATGTTATTAGGTTAAAGCTTATTTGATAAGGTTGAAGCTTATTATTATCCGTTTAATTCTGAGAAAAGAGACTAATTTAACACAATTTGGAATACGCCTGTAACATTAATACAGCAAATGTGGAAGAAGTGCAAAACTGTCTGGATTTATTTATGACACCTGCTAAATTAATTTTAAGTGCTTTCCTTTTTTCTGGTGGTTTGGGTATTTTGGTGAAACCTACAACTACTCCAAACTTAAATGGACAAACCCCTTGAAGTGTTATCTTCTTCACTCACCGTGCCAGGGTTACCCTATCCCTTCTCATTGTTGCTTCACGAGTTCCTTCGTCTGGCAATTTCTCTTTTGTCTCACTTCCACAGTTTATCTGCCTTTGTGTCTTTGCTCCAACTCATCTTAGTGCAACAGCACAACACCACATAGCTTATGGACCACCAGCCAAAACTAGTTACTGTGTTACAAATTCTTGGCCCCTCTAAAAAACCTTCCTAATCTTCAGGTGTCTCCACACAGGTAGGAAACACTCCAAGTACATGCAATATACCATAGTTTCCTGGTTGTTTCTTCTTTTTAAAACCATAGATTGAGTCAACACCCTTCTCCTATAAAAAGATCTCTGCTGAGAGGAAATCGACTTCAATGGTCCAGACGGATACTGAGTTCAATAAGTTCATCCAGGGTGGCGAGTTCATCTTTTACATCGTCCCTTAATGCATGATAGTAGGCACTCCTTAAAGCTGTCTGATTCGAACCAGACGCAGCTGCCTTTATGCGGAAATCAATGGAAAAATCAGCCACTGAGCGGTCACCCTGCTTGAGGGTTCAAAGCTCCCGGGTGTCAGTAGACATGTCAGACTCCAGACTGAAAACTTGTTTAAACTCTCTAATAAATTCCACAAAGGACACACCGTAGGAAGTAGGATCAGGGAATCCAGCCAGGGCCCAGAGCAGAGCTCGTCCTTTCAGCAGGGAGATGACATAAGCAATGTTCCTGTCATCGTAGCAGTAATATCTAGCAGAGAAGTTAAACAGGATAGAAACTTGAAGCAAAAAGCCTTTGCAGTTATTTCGCTCACCACAGAACTTCTCCGGAGTAGATGGTCAGAATTCGGGTGGTGCTTTGGGCTGCAGAGGAGGAGACACAGGTTCTGGTTCAGAAGGTGGGTTAGGTGCCATAAAGTTGTGAATAACCTGGGAGAGTCCAAAGAGCTGTTGAGAAATTTCAGTTTGAATCTTGTTCAGTTCCTTCATAGCTGTTTCATGGGTCTGAAGGAGAGTCTGCTGCTCTAATAAAGCTCTCTTCATGGCATCTGCTGGGTTGATTTGTTTGGCGGAGTGTTCTGTCATGTTTGAGGTTTTTCAGATGTCGAACCCACATGCAGAACACCAACACAGGAGAACTTTATCAGATTTAAATGTTTACTGTTAAAGAGATAACTGGGTAGCGGAACCAAAGCCAGGTCCAGGGAGGAGACACCGGCAGGAGTAGTCACTGGGATAGAAAGCAGACTGGTGAGTTCACTGCGTGTAGGGAAACTGAGTTGCTGAACGCCAGAGACACCTCTTACTGTTTGGAGGTTGTTGTGAGGTTTCCAGAGGGAGGTTCCAGTATCTGGGGTCTTTGTACTTTGTGTGGGTCCAGAGGCAACGGAGGAGTGTGGTGGGAAACGGACAGGTTGGCTCAGGATGAACGGAGGCTCCAGGAGCTGTATGCTGCCAGTTGAAGAGCTTAGGAGATCCAGGGGGACGGTGAGAATAAAGACTGAGAGTTCGGGCATCCAGTGGGTAAACACCACGGTGTCACGAGGGAAGGTAGCTCAAACAGAGAAGCCAGGAGCAGACGGCAATCCAAACTTCCAGTGAGTACCTGAAGGCAACGAGGAGAAAAACACAAGGAGTAAGTTTCAGGCATAAACAGATCAACGGGGGGATCACTAGGAGAGTTACACTCAGGAGGCTTTGTGATACCATAAGTTAGCAAACACTCTGCTCCGACCACTGGGCAGCAGCTCCTTAAGTACAGGGAGGATGATGAGGCTGAGTGGAAACACCTGTGCCACTGAAAGCCACACTGCACTCCAACTGAACCTGGCGCCATCTGGTGGTGGAAAAGGAAGGAGCACAGGAGAACAAAAACCCACAACAAAATAACAAAGAGCGCCGGATCATGACATTCATTATGCTATTTGTAAAAGTGTCAATCAAATGTCTGTGCTGTTTGATCCAAAAAAATGGTCAAAGTGATCTAACACGTGGTTTGTAAGACTGAGGTGCGAAAATATCAAACAAATGAAACAAAAGGATTAAACTATGCAGCTGCTGTTCAATCATTTATTATAATATTGAAAATCAGGGGGTATAAACAAAAGCATACTATATTATATTATGTCCAATCATCTTAAAATCATAAGAAAACATATTTCCTTATTTTATGCCTTCATTTTATCCACACACCTAGATTTGCATTGACTCTCATTGAAAGTACTCTATAGCGTTGACTTTTATTCCAAAAGGGACATGGCCTTTCCGGAAGGGGTTAGTAACTGGATGACTGAATCCATCTGTCTCCTGGGGTACAGCACTGATCTTTGGCTTCTGCCATGTGATTTATAAATTTAACTTAAAGCTTTATACATGGTTTTCAAAGTATGTTATGCCTTTGTTCAGTAGAGTCAGATCCATGTTTATGTATAGCTTCCTATTACTATATTTAAAACTAAACTTAATCATTTTGTCATACTTTCGTTTAAGTGTGCCACACTGAATACCCAAGAAATACAGTATACAGAAGTGTGAGATGTTACATGACAAAATTTCATAAGGTCCCTAAAGCATAATCTTTGATGTAAGTATTAGCTTAATTTGAGATATATATTTTCAGGCCAGTATAGAGCACTTCGCTCATAACGTTGCTGCTCTTCTTCAAAACAATGTTACTTAAAAGGTTCGGTTCTGTCACTTATTTAGTCATGTTACCCGAAGTGCCCCTTTATGCCAGCCTGAATTCCCCTTAAACACCAGAGCTACCTACTATAAGAGTTATTATTGGGCAACAAACCAGATATGACACCGAGTTGGTCAGATTTGTTGTTTATTATTAAATTATTATTATTATTAAATCACAGGGATAAATATTTATCCTCGTTTTCTCCTGCATCAGTTAGAACTGAAGAAGCATATTGGATGAGAGGTGAAACGTCTTCAAGAAAACTTCACGTCCAGTTACCTAAACTGAACCTTCCAAGCTTGACCACATCTCTACATCTGAGAACCTTCACAGATATGTAAACCAAGTTTGTAAACCAAGAAGGAGGATTTGTGGGTGTCACATGACTGGCTGAATTCAGCTGTATGTCCTCTAAAGCTATTTTCCTTGTGAAGAGTTGGAAACAGTGTGCAAGTATCTCAATTTGTTTCATTTCTCTCTTTCTTACAGAAGCAGTTTAAATGTTGCATGTAAGCTACTCCACCAGAATACAATAGGGGTGTTTATAAAAGGTAAAGATACCAACTCAGAAAGCTATGGACACCTGTACCAGATTAAGACTTTAAAAACCCAACACAAAAAAAAAACGACACATTGTTTGGACTCATCACGCATTATAGATTTTGTTTTGTTTCATTGCTCTTGCAGTGGCTGAGCTGGCCGTGGGTCTGTCTGTTTGAATGCTTGCCTTTGAATTTCCTCCCAAACACTGCCTCTCCAGCCTTTGAGTCCATCACCACAATCACTGTATTCATCTGAGCTGACGCAAAGTCGTGCAAGTCGACCAAATTTCAAATCTCTTCATATTTGCCAGCTCAGTAAAAGAAAGGTCTTCAAATATCAGCAAGAAGAAACAATAGATAGAGCTCAGAATGAAAGATGCCGCCAAACTCATATGAAGAGGAAAAAAAGGCCTTTATCATTTCAATCTGTCCAAGCCTGCTGGACATAGCTTCAACTCTGGGCATTTCAAAATTGGCTTTTATTATTCATTTTTTGTGATGCAATAATATTTTCCTACCATATTTTGAGGGACTTTCATTAGTTCTTCGATTTTCAGAGAGAAACTGCTGTTATAGTGTTCATTTTGATTGATGGAGTGCTTGTACTGATATCACACTTTCGTTTGATTACTGTCCAGAGTGCTCAGATTAAATTAAGGCCTGTATATCTATGCAGCAAGGAATCACAATAAAAGTCATTATCAAGAACTTAACATTACAGTTTATATACAGAGGTATATCACAAATTAAGTCCATTATATAACAAGATTTTAAGTCAACTATATATGTACATTCCAGTATGACCTTAGTTAGAAAACAAATGCAGTAGAGTTCATTTTATTGTGCTTATTGGTCAAATGCTGTTTATCTAAATGCTAGTTCACAGGGCATGTTTTTTAAACATGTCTGTTGATTTTTAAAACTTGAGGGACACAACGCATGATGACAAAAATTCAGGAATGCAACTTTTTTGGTCTCCAGCCACATGATAAGAAAATCCCACCACAAACAAGTTGATTTCAGTCCAGACATTTAGCTGTCAGACAGGAAATCTCACCAAACCGCTGGTTCATCCATCCCATTAGGAGATGCCAATTTACCTAACAGTCATGTTTTGGGGCTGTGGGAGGAAGCCGGAGTACCTGGAGAGAACCCATGCATGCACGGGGAGAACATGCAAACTCCATGCAGAAAGACCCCAGGCCGGGACTGAACCCAGAACCTTCTTGCTGCAAGGCAACAGAGCTAATCTCTGTGCCACCGTACAGCCCATATCTTAACTTATGGGCAGCAATTTTTGTCACTTGCAACACACCCGTGTATTGCATGTACTATGAAACAAAAAATGCATGTGCAGCTTTGTGCCTTTCTTTGGTATTTGTTTGCCAATCAGGATGTTCTTTAATGTTCTTTATCTGTCATAATGTTTTGCTTGATTAATGTTCACAGCCAATTTAAATAAGTTTTGCTGTAAAGTTTTAATGTAAAAAGGTCCTGTTGTTATCAGTTAATGTTCTAAAACAAACTCTAAATTGGAAAAGACAGTACAATCTGTAAGTTAGAAGTTGTCTTTTCTTCACCATGGCTGTACCTTTCTGTGCTGTGAGCAACATCACAGCACGCCACAATGCTCTGCCACTCATCCCTGAGCGTGACAGGAGCAGATGTTGAACTCAGCGCCAGCCGAAGGGCTTTGAACACAACTCCCATCAAACAAAACGACTCTCCCCTCTGGACAGGGGCTCTGCGGGCACACTTCAGTTCTTCACCCAGTGTTTGCTCTCTTTTGTTCATCATCTGCTGATGCCCAGGGGAAAGATTAGGAATAAAAAAAAAAGAATGAGGCAAATGTCATTGTTCTAAACTGGGACAAAAAAGTGACACTCAAGTCAAACCTTGGCAGGTTTTTTGAACGCTTTTTTTTTACCTTGTGGCATTGCATTTTGACTGATTGAGCTGTCAAAGTATTTAGGTCACCTTATAATATTTGATGGACAAGTGCAGGGGATGATGGGTAAATCTAGTAGGACGCCCTGTAAAAGGTTAGACAGATTTGTTGCATAAGCAGATCAAAAGGACAAAAAGAGGAAAAAGGTGCCTCTAGTTCTTTTTGTCTCCAGAGTGTACCCAGCTCTAACTCTGTTATATCCTAACTACTTCCAGGTGCAGCAGCTTTAACAACACCAATTGGAGGCAAACAGAAGGCCAGGTTTCTGAACTAGCAACCTGGTGGCCACTTTGAGAGAGGGAGAGCCCCCCTCAGAGATATGCAGGTTCAGACCTCTTGGCAGAGCCTTCTGACAGAGAGCAAACACATGTGGGTGTCAGCCCATCTGTCTCGGTTATCATCTACCGTCAGGCACGTATGAACACAATCACGTATGCAATTCCTCAGGTGAGTGAGACATCAGGTCTTTTTGGCAGCGATAAATGACAGGCATGGCAAGAGAGACCTAGTGAGGGGAAAAGTGACCGATTCATCAGACAGCCTAGACTTTCCTTTTTCCACCACCTCTTTTGTTGGTCTAGTTTGATGCACACAAGGCCAGTTTACATTTGGATGTAGAATCAAGTAGGGGCGTAAAAATACATCAATCCTAATAGATAAGATCATATATGCCTATATATGCCTATTTTGAAATTGACAAGGTGAAAGACTACAGTGAATGGGTAATGTTAAAATAATATTTTCCTTATAATTGGAAGATGCCTTTGATGCCTGTAAGAGCTTTGAAATAAACAGGTCAAATCATGTTTAAGTTGATATCAATGTAATTAAACATGTTAGATATGTATAAGCAGCATCCTATCAATCTCAGGCTTGTGAAAGAATTAATTGGAAATAATTTCTTTCATTTCATTTTCATTTCAAAATCATTTCAGAAAAGGTGAAACTCCAAGAATCATATCTTCATCCCCAAAAATCCCTATAATATCAATTTGTAATAAAGCTGGTGATTTACAGGACCATCAAGATGTTTATTCAGTTCTAGTTTTAGCTATTAAAATGTGTGGGAGGGCAAGTTTTAATATACAACATACACAACTCAGGTTAGGAAATTTGCTTTTTCTTTAATTCACGCCTGAAAGGTGTCCCTCCTCTATGTCTACTCCTCAAAGAACCACCTTTGGCTCAGATGACAGGAGCTGAAATAGCTTTAGCTCGATGAGCCTGGATTGATTGTCTGTGCAAATCACTTTTGACAGATTTTGTTTCAGTTTAGGACTGGAATTTAAAGGGGCCATTCTAACATATGCATGAGCTTTGATCTATAAACCACTCCTTTGCATTTCTGCTTGAATGATTCAGGTTGTTTTCCTGCTGGAACAGGAACCTTCACACCTATTTTGAGTCTTTTTCAGCTTCTAACAGGTTATCTTAAAGGATTGCCTGGATTAAATTCTATTTTCCTATCAGCTCCAACCAGCTTCTCTTTCTCATATAAAAACAAGAAAAAGTCCCCATTGCATGATGCTGCTGTATACCACCATGCTTCACGTGGGATACGTAGTGCTATTTTCTCACCCCACATTTGGCTACTTAAATAGACCAAAATTTTAGTTTTGTTCTAATCTGTCCAGTATACCGTCACATATTTCCTGATCCCACAAGGTTTTGAAATAGGAATTCCCTTGGTTTCCCCGTTATCCCTAAAGGTGCATAGTCATGTTATACGCCTATTCAAAAATGACAAAGGACCATTACATAAAAAGTTATGTTCACTAAATGTCTGTCCTGAAAGTGTGTAGTCCATTTTGAGCCTAAATAGAATTCAAGCACCAGAAGCGATAAACTAACATAAACAGTTCATGACATAAACTTAGCAGCTACATCTGAACGCTTCACAGCTTAAGATTTCATTTCAGTAAACACTAATTTTAATAATGTATTCAGAGTGCTATTTGAGTCTTATTACCCTCAAAATCATTTTGCTTTTTTTCCACAACGTATCTTGGACTTTTCTACACTATTTTCACACTTTACTGGGAAGAGCAACCTGGCTTGGCTACAATAAGCTACTTCTTTGTTTATCCCCTGAGCACATGGGTATTGTATCTCTTTTGTTTTTGTAAGTGTACACAAAGGACTTTATTTAATAACAAACTGAGCAAAAAGAAAGCATAAAACACAAAAATATTAACTAATACACCAGCAGGATTCTTTAATATTTCAGAAAAAAATATTTTTGGCTTATTCAACAAGAGGCAGATACTGCATTGAAATTTAGAAAGTATTAAGTAATGTGATAATGTACCTTTAAAGATAAAGAAAAGGATAAGATAATTATTAATTGCCATGTAGATCTGAGCTGGAGATCACTGTAGCTACACTATATTTGCCTCTCTTTTCCCAGCTGGTTCTATGAAATATCTCCTTTCTAGGCCTTTCATTCAGTAAAACGACCATAACTTGTTCACTTTTTATGAAATGGATTACAAAGTGTTCAATAATATATATATATAAATATATGAAAACAAATAAATGCACATTTAAACAAATAAACATGCATATAGCTGCATGAAAAAATAAATACACATTAAAGTGTCTAAATAAATAAACAAATATGTTTTGGTTATGAAGGCTAATTTTTTGTTGTATTTCTCTATTTGTGTATTTATCTCTATATTTTCTCCTTTTTGTCTATTTATACATTTATTCATTTATTTAGTCATGTATTTATTTCTATTTTATTTATCTATTTCTAAGAGTATTTATTTATTCATTCATTTTTTTCTACTTTTATTTATTTATTTCCGCATTTATTTCTGTCTTTTGTCTCTTCTTGTCTCTTTACGTTAATAAGTTGGGTGGTCCTAAAATTTGTCTTTAGCACCGTGGTTAACTTGGAGAATCACACAGAAGCAATGATTTATACATGGAGGAACATTAGTGTATAACATTCCCGTTGGTCACATGATTCCCATGTAAATCCTGTGGGACAGGAATCGATTTGATGTGATCTAATCATGGAATGGATCCTCACTGCAAATAACTGCATAAACAATGCTGCACCTGATTTGAGTTTTTTGTCTTTGGGATGACCCAGTGTTTCTCTCAGTGGGTAATGTTAGACGCTGTCCTTAATGTACGTATCACAGTCCAAAAAATAAAACATGTTGTTCTTGGCATTCTCTTAAGTAAACTTCATGTTTCTGTCCGCTGATTTAATGGGTTTGGATTTTGACCTAGCTGTCATCAACATATCTGAACCAGTGAGCTGGTTGTGTTCCCTTATATATGCTGACTCCTGTTCCCTCAATCTCTTCTATGTAGATAAAAGCCACAATTGGTGAAACTGGGGAGCCCATCAGATACCCATGTTTCTGTTGGTAAAACTTGTCATTGTATTTGAAATATGTGGTAAACAGTCAGAGGTCCAACAGGTCACCAATCTGGTTAGTTGTTAAAGTGGTCCTATCTTTTTAATTATTTATGTTCCAGTTGTGACCTGACTGTTTTCATTGCCTCTGATGAGGGGATACATAGGAAGAGAGACAGACTACATAAAAACACCATTGGTTTCACATGAAGCCAATTTTTAATGTCAGACTTTGAAGATCATGTCTGTGTATTTTTGTGCGTAGTGAGAAAAACTTTCAAATCAGTACAGCCAAAAGTGTTGGAAAATGTTTTGCAATGTTGTGTGTAACCAAGTAAATATTGCTGACACTGGGCTTAAGTGGGGCCCCTTCCTTATGTATCTTTGAAAGGCCACATATGCATAGTATGGCCCTCCTCTGGAGGTAGTTTAAAGCGTAGAGAGGAATTTCTCTAGTTTGAGGTTGTGGATATAGTTATTTATTTTTTTCTAGTTGTTTCTCTGGTCGCTTTTCATGGCCCTATAGGTAGAGTGCTTGAAAAGCAGGGATCTAAGGGGTTTAATTATGTTTGCAAAGTACTTTACATATTTTGCATGCAAGTTTTTGTTCACTTATTTTGAACATATTGTTAATTAACTCTATATCTAAACATATATTCAAAATTATATTTGTAAGGAATAAATTTGATCAGCATTTGTTGTCTCAGCATATTAAATAAACTGTGTGTATACATTTAAATGAATATCAATTTTTTTCCATGTTTTGTCACAGTGTTTCAGGCATACGATATGGAGCAGATGGTTGCCTACATGTGTCACGGTTGCTCTGCTCTACAAAAAGGGATATCTCAAGACTGTATCATAATTCCATGAATAATCTTTTTTAAATCCTGCATCAAAGTAGAAAGACCAAAATAATGTTATAGCAACCTGTTTTTTATCACCTTTAACCAACTGACTGTGTGCTAGTGCATATGTGGATGGATGAATACATACTGTATAAGGTAAAGGTACTTTATTTGTCATTGTACATACAGGGTACATGGAATAAAACTCTGTAGAACTAATAAAGTGTAAGGTTAGCCCAAGCTACTGCAACCAGGCACACTGCCACTAAGAGCCCACCTAACCAGAATGTCTTTATTGGTCGAGGAAACTTATGCAGAGAACACTGCAGTGCTGAGACCAGGACTTGAACCCAGGAACTGCTTGCTGTGAGACAAGAATGCTAATCTCTGTTCCACCGTGCCACCCCATTTGTGCAGAAATTCCAGTGTTAGTGTTTGTTTTCCTAAATGTCAGTTAAAACAGTTTCAGAAGTATAAGGTAACTCGCTTTCTTTGGACTATGTTATTAATAGCGATAACTTACCACGGTCTAGTCTGTTTAAAGGGTTGTTGTTATTTGTTCGTTTTTTTCCTATTTAATTCCCAATATAACAATTTTTTCTGTGGCTGGACTTCAGTAAACAAGCGCTGAAACTTCTGGAACATCATGAGTATTTTGACCAACACAACAAGGCAGATGCAATTGCTTTATCCCTGGCTGCAAAACTTTTTACTGCTATTTTTGTTTTTGTTGCTTAGATTTTTATATCTGTGAAGAACACAATTAGGACTTCCTCCATTTTATTGTTTTGTTTGTGTTTAGCAAACTGGTGATATAAACCAGCCATCTACTGGAATCTAGCTAAAGCATGTGATGTACTTCTTTGTAAATTGTCTGGGCTCTTTAATTCCTCTTGTATTTGGTGATACGGATGGGGATGTGTGCATTTCTGTGACAAAGAGAGAGAGAGGGATGAAAAAAGCAAGGCAAAAAGAGAGAAGGACAGATTGTGAATGTGCAAAGGAAAGGTGGTGATAGGTTCCACCTAAAGCGCGATTCATTACCATGCATCTGTCAAAGCACCGACGGAGGTCTTGTTGCCAATGGCAATGTGGAAGGGAGATAAAGAGCACGAGAGACCCCTCCTTTTCTCCCTCCTTCCTTTTTTTCCATCCTTCCTGTCTTGCTCTAGCTGAATGTCTCAGCTGTCTCTCCTTCTCTCTCACTCTGAGCCAGAGCAGTTAAACACATCAGCATGTCTGTCATTGCTCCGGCTTTGCCATCTGCAGAAGCCGACACTGTGCAGACAAGAAAAGTCCATTATCGCTTCCCTCACTGTGACTATTTATCTCTCTCACCATCTCTCCCTGTCACTTTCAAACCCACCCACCTACCCCACCCTGCCTGCAACCACCCACCCAGTTACACTCACACCCACACACACAGACAGCATTAGCTAGTATTGTCACGGGCAAAACATTGCATCACTTGTCTGTCTCTCTTTTGTTGTGAGCACACCTTTTCTTCCAAAGAGCGGTACAACGTAACGGTGTGTTTGTATTTGTCGGGAGGAATTTTTGAAAAAGCATGCGTGCCTTTGTGTGTGTCGAAAAATGTAATAATACCCCAAGCACCAATAATTCATGTGTTCCTTAATGAGAGATTCGCTCCTAACAGCCTCAGCAGGGATGCTAAAAGCCAATAAACAGAACCAGAAGGTGGTGGCAGTAAGGTTTGTTTTGTCAAGGCTCAAAATCAAACTTTGGCGCATCCTTCAGTACACCAAAGTCAAACTTCCAGTTTTAGTCTACAAGGCAGACACCCTATCTATTTTTAAGGCTAAACTTTCCTTTTTGATAAAGCTTATAGTTAAAGTGGGTCAGGTTATCGTTATCGCTATTTCTGTAGTCTTCCTGCTATAGGCTTAGCCTGCTTGAGTACCTAAGACTATTTTTCCTCACTCTGCTACATTTTACACTGATCCTCCAATTTTGAATAATTGTCATATCATCCTTTAACCTAATTTTCTCTTTGTTGAAACCTAGCTGAAGAGCCAGGGAAATGCTTTTTTACGTACAAACTAAAATATTTTCGTACTGAACTGTTATGAAATTGTTTATAAATATCCATATTAACAAAATAAAATTTAAAACCCATCAACAAAACATACTTAATTTTATATTAGGGTGCTTGCAGTTTTACCACAAACCAAACAAAATGTTTTTCCTTTACTTTTCAGGCACTACTAACTGTACTGGGAAATTCCTGATGGCCTGGCTAGCTTGAGAGAACTTTCACTTGGCAGACCCTCCACATACCAGCACTGTTGCACAACAGAATATTTAAAAGTAGGATCATTATCCTGATGAACTGTGCAAGCTTGTTTTGAGATTTACTTTCTCACTTACTGCTACTTTTCCACCCACTCATCACACAAATACAGAAAAAACACTCTCTGCATTGCATCCAGCATTATAAAAGATACAGGCAAAGTAACAGAACCAAGCAACTCAACACTATTGACACTCTTCAGGGGCATCGAGCATCCAGTGTCAGCAAAGATGTTGATGCTTGCCTGATTTCAGAGTGCAGAAGTATCCAAGTTGGATGCCTTTTTGATGCTTAAAACATGTTTGGTGTGAACACAGCATAAGCTAAACTTTAAACTTTTTTTAAAGAAACCAGAACAGTACATAAAGTACATAGAGTACATAAAATTTCTTACTTTACTATTCATTTTTTACTTTTTCTTTTGTCTAGTGCAATAAATAGGTAAAAAAAAATCTATGATATTCTGTGTATTCTCTTTTATTTTATTAAAGATATTAACTTTGAAAAAAAAAATCCTTTGAATTAACGAAATTAATTGAATAAACTTTCCAGACATCTGTAGGCTTATGAATCCTCTTCATATGCTACGAGTCCTTTAAATACTGTAAAGGAAATTCACCCAATTTCCACTTGTAATACTGTAGACCTTTGAAAATCCTGCACCAATTCATGGAATTTTTAGGTATCTGTGGAATTTCATGGGCAATGAGAT
>JAUZNJ010083835.1:0-23517 GCA_034780135.1 Jordanella pulchra
TGTATGTGTGTTTTGTGTGTGTTCTTGTTCTCTTTTTATCTATGTATACATTTTAAGTGATGACTTGTTTTTAAAATGTTTTTACATTGTAAAGCATTTTCTGCCGCTGTATGCAGGAAAAGTGCTTCATTAATAAAGTTAGATTTTTTTTTTTTTTGAACACTCAAAAGCTTGACTGATATTAACACTCAGTTTTCTTCGGTTTTTGCCCTGATTCAGATAAATGTAACAGAGAAGGAGCCATTTCTCAGGACAATCACAGGTTTAGGGTTAGCCATGTGTCGGTTAGGAAACATGTCCTCCATGACTTCAAGCTACTGTTGGTGCAGAATCATTGACCAGATCTAATCCACACTTAGACAAGGTACATTTTGATAGCTTCACATGCCAGGCCCTTTGGTGGCGCTGTGACACTCCGCCAGAAACACACCCAAACAACAACACTGGGTGTAGGCAACAACAAAAAAGATCCGGCTCACATGTTCTAAATGAAACTGGGACCCATTTTCAAAAATGATCATCAATGTTTTCCCAAAAATGCCGCCTTCGTTTGGATACACAGCTTGAACAACCAAATGTCTTTGCTGTTATACCTGATCTCATCTCCATGTTGATGGGCTCTAGGATGCTTATCAGGGAGAATTCAGGCTCTTTCAGCTGCATGTTTCTTTTGCAACTGGCTTTTATAGCTTTGCTTCACATTGTGCTTCCCCTTGAATCAAACTTTTGTCAACATCACAAAAAATATTTTAGGAATCACTTGTATCTTTGTTGGTTCTGTTTAAAGAGCCTCATGATCATTTTTGTGTCTATGTTAAAAACTCATAACAAGGAGTAAATATTTATAGATTTTTGATCTGTTAAAATGTATAAAACAATTATTTATAGATCATTTGTTCAGTAAAATTTATACTTTTATGCTACACCATTCTCTGTGTTTTAAGGATGTATTGTTTTTGAAAAGTGAATTGTTTTTATGAAAAAGGTGTAGCAACGACCTTTAAACAAATATTGAAAAATTGTCTTTTTTTTTAAACACTGCATCTTTTCTTACGGACCAGATGAAACCTGTAATGTGTTGAAAACACTTTGTGAGGGTATCTCTTTGAAATCAAACAGCTGCTTTTAGAGAGAGTGAGAAGAAAAGAAAAAAAAAAAACAAGCTCTTGCTTTCACATCACAGCACTTCCAACCCCAAAAGCATTTTATTACTTCTCCTTAAAATTATGCCCACCTGGCATCACTTAAAGTCACTTAATTAATAATTTATCAATACATTTGAAGTGATTAAAATTCATGACCAGAAAGTGTTTTTAAAATAGTGCCCTTGCACCCCGAGGGTGTCCAATCAGTGAGCAGTGTTCGTTAGATCAGGGAGGAATAATTAATTGTACCTGAATGTTTAGTAGGGTCAGGAAGCGGGGGCAGGATGCCCATGGATTTGTGTGTGTGTGTGTGTGTGTGTGCATAAATCCATGCATGTATACTTTGCATAGCAGCACATCTGTAAGCTGGGGGGGGGGTGTTGTTACTCACAAGCATTTACAAAGTGGTGAATGCTGCTGTTCACTTTATTCCACATCCCTCTGCTCTGTTTTTTCTACAAAAAGACACTGATTTAGTCTACTGGCACCATCCCATAATGTCCTCCTCCACCCTGTCATCACCTTTATGTCGTCACTGCCCTTCCTTTTTGTCTCCATTATCAGTCTCTCATAGAAGAGCCATTAAGTAAGCATGATTTACACTTGATGTCAGAGATGTGTCACTCAGCCTGACAGAGGCACACAGGCCTGACATGATTAACAGCTGGTGGGCCCTCGTTATGGAGCTATGGTGGTCAGCGTATGGGAGGGGCAATCTATACAAAGTGCAAAGGGGATTTTACTTTTTCTTCAGTTCAGCTTTTTCTTCACCAGATTTATCTCAAAAATATAAGATAAAATATTGTTTTCCTTGTTGCTATGCCTGACTTATACTGCAGCACTGGCTGAATGTTGCCAGGATGACTTAAGACATCGTGGCTGGTCGCGACAACATAATAACATAATGCAGCGTCCGTGAGCACCTGTAGTTTTATTATGTCTATTTATGGATGAAGTTTTACCTGATGGATAAAAAAACTGAAAAGATCTGTTTTCAGTGAACTGATTAACTGCAAGGCTACAATATAAAGGGTAAACTCTGTGGCTAGCTGTGCTCGGTAGCTAACAGGTTAGCCTCTTTTAGCTCAAACCCATTTTAAGCTACACAACTTTGTCAACAACAACTGGACTTTTTTCTACAAGTAGAATAACTGATGTTTTCTTTGTCTGGAATCTCCACAAAACGTATTTCTTAAAGTGTTTCATTTACCCTTCCCTGCCCTGAGATCTAATGAAAGGAATAAAAATACGTAATCAAACTTTTTTGTCACCTTGTTTAATAGCAGAGCATAAACTGTCTTAGAAGGTAGGACTTTCCTTCCAGACTGAGAAAGATGTTTTCTAGTTTTAGCTTCTTCAGGTCGCCACAGGAAATGTAAATTAATAGCTAACAAAGGTAACGATAAGCTTAGACTCCGGAAAAGATTTGATTCGTATAAAACAGGTCCAATGTTGCCATATTGTGACATTGTCAGTAAGAACTAAGTGACTGCTTAGGGCCCTGAGCCAAAGTTGGGGGACGCCCAAGAACAATTAATTGTTTGGTTTTTTTGCCTGTATGATGAATTGTATTAAAATACAGAAACAAAATGAAAAAAAAAATCAGCATTTTTTATTCAGAGTATCTTTACTCATTTAAAATCATTACTAAAAAATAGAAATTAAGAATTAAAGACTTCTCTGAGACAAACTTAGAGATAAGCTACATATTTTACTGTTTATTTCATTTTATTCTGTCTGTTTTTATACAATTTAATTCACTATTTTATTTAAAGCAGTTTTAATTCTCATTTATTCTTGCTGTATTGGTGCTACAGTTTGAATGAAAAGGTTCAATTGTAATTGAACTTTTTCCACTTTGCTTCAGGTCCCATGATGAATGCTTGGTCCGGTCCTGGCCTAACTGCATATGTACTGTTCTTCTTTTCATTCATTGTTTGTAGTTTGACAGCTCTGTGAGAAAATGTATTTCACCTCTGGCTATTTTTAAACAAAAGCAAAGAAGAATATAAGTTCAAAATAATAGAAATAATAATCAATCTTTCACACCTACTATAAGTATAATCCAGGTAAGGATATGTCAGTCTCTTAAACGATCAAGTTCACACTGAAAAATATTTTTAAAATTCTATTTATTTGGTTAAAAAAAGGTCATTAATTGGTCTTTTGTTTATTTGATTTTCTGTAATGTCTACAATTGTTCTGAAAATGATTAACATTTTCTAAATTGATCTTTGTGTCAGACAACGTTAAATTAGTCATTCATGGCTTCCTGTTTCTCTGGACTATAAATATGACGTCCAATTTCACTTTACAACCACTTTTTTTTTCAACGGAAAGTGTGTTTCCTGTTTCTATTCTCGTTTTTTTGTTTTTCTTCATGAACATTTTTTTTAACTAATGCAAATTTTGCTTTCTTTTATAGTTTATAGGTTTACCTCTGTGTTTTTTTTTTGCTGCAGGCTTCATAATGACAATCTCAGTTTCTCCACTATGGAACAACAAATGTTGTTCTATTCTATTCTATTCTATTCTATTCTATTCTATTCTATAATGGGTGAGATTACAGAGCATGCCAAATTATAGCAGGCAGATGTTTTATGATAAAATTAAGCTCTGGCAATACAAGATAACTTAGTTTTAAGGAATTTTTTTACAAGTATGAAATGTTTCCAGTATATTGAAGTTACAATTACTAATAAAGTTGATCTGATTTAGTCATTTTAATTTTACAAAATTTGAATATGTGTCCTTATGTTGACAGTTTCATCTTCTGTGCATTTTTCACACTGAAATATGATTTAGATAAAAGACAAAAACTGTTTTTAAACTATTAAAAAAAGCTTCAAACAAAAAATGAGCAGTTTCTGTTTATTTAAGCTTTGTTCCACCCTGGTAACCTTTATAAATGCTGCTTACAGGTAGAGTGCAGAGCATCAATAATTGAACACTTGGAGGGAGGAATCGTTCTGCATAACGAGCCTTTTCTCTGCTGATAGTCAAAAATATCTAACCGTTAATGTTCTCGTGCTTTCAGGGACTAAGTTTGGCTTTTTTTTTCTCAGTGTTGCTTCACTCTGTCTGGAACATGTCTGTAATGCTAAATCACGCCATAAAAAAGTATTTTAGAGGTTTTATCAGTTCAGTCGCAGCCACCAGGCAGACCAAAAGAAACGATAGCGAAGCTCCTCTAGTGAGCGGTGAAGGTCTACATGAGGAACGTGGTTTGTCTCGGCACAGGGGTAAGCAGGTTAGTCTGTGTTTCTTTGTCCTTCTCATGTTTTAAACATCTCTCACTGTTTCACCCCAAAGGTTCAGGAGCCCAGGGCCCAAGAGACCAGCGCGGTCTTTTAAAGATATGTGCTCACTTAATCACTGAAGAAAAAAGGCCCCCAGAGCTAGCCTAATATTATAATTAATTAATTCAACCAAAAAAGGGGTATTAAACTTCCTCCCTCTCAGGGTATCAGCTGAATACATTGACCTTTTGTGGAAATCGCCCTCTAATTCGAATCAGCTTCTGGAGCCATTTGCAGACTAAACTAGTTTCTTTTTCCTCCTCTGCTGCCTTTTAGCCCCCCCCCTTCCCTTTGTGAATTCCTGCAAAAAGTATTGCATTTTTTTTTGTTTTTAACTTCGTCCATGTTGTTCCTCCATTTTCCTCCTTCCCACCACTGACTTTTCCGTGCGAGAGTGTTTAAAAGTGCCCGTGTGCAAAGTGTGCGTGATCCCTGCTGTAACACAGAGAAGAACAGAAACTTTTCTTATTACTGCAGTGGTGGAATAGCAGGCAGCTAAGTCTCTGTCTATCTCTGTGTCTCTCTCAGTGGTGTAGCTGACTCCCCAGTGTACGCCGGGTCTTCAGTAACTCTGACTGAAGTTCAGAGGGGTTAGGTAGTATACTCAAGAGAAAGGAGGGGGGAGACAAGAGGAGCTGGAGGCGGAGGGGGGAGGGTTAAGTAGGATTGGAACAGTGGGAGTTTTAAAACAGAACTTTAAATCTCCACCTACGAGAGAGAGAGAGAGAGAGAGGACAATGGCGTCATGTGGCGTGCCGTTATCTTCAGGTCTCTGAAAGTCAGGAGACGGGAGGATGAGCATGAAAAGGAGCTCGAAGAGGAGCGTACATGTGATAAAAAAGCTGTAGGCTGCATAATCTGTGCTGCTCTTAGGGAGAGAATGGCAGAAATAAGTCAATTCTTTGCAACCTGCAGATGAGGAAGTTCAGCTTACATCAACGGCTAATAACACTAAGCAGGATGGATGGATGAATGGATGATTGCATGAGTGGGATGAGTTGAAAAAGACAGAAACAAACACAGAAGAAGAACAAATAAATCTGTGAGGCGTAGAGATGGACCGTTAGACAGTTAACTATCTTTTATGGTGCTTTGGACATCAAGGGCGAGATGTGAGATCATACACAAGATAAAAATCTCAAACAACCTGCGATAAAGACATAAAACATCACTTTCAGAGCCCCTCCATCAGCTGCTGATGGAAAGGATGGAGTGGTTAACCTTCAAAAAGTGTCAAATTTTTTCATCAGACGCATTATTTATCTAAATAATGATAAGCCTAATTTAGCAGCTCTTCAATCAAGGCACCAACTTTGAGAGGTGTTAAATGAAAACATGTTTGTTCAGTCTTTGATCATTCAGAGAGCAGAACAAAAAGCCGGCCTATTACGTTCCCGGGCAGCCGTCTGCTGGAATTTAAGGAATGACACCGTGTCTTAATTTCACAAAGGTTGCAACAGATGTTCTCTCTGTCAGACGATGACATTCACTGCATTACCAAACAACATATTCATTTCTCAAAGCTGGGAAGTGTCAGCTGGGCGCTGTTGGCCTCCTCGCCAAGCTGTGCGTATGTAGGCCACTAGCTCCTCCTACTGGTGATGTGACAAAACAGGCTGGTGAGCATCAGGGGAAGAATAAAAGAGCAGCATACCTGGGCTTCATTTTGGGAAGAAGAAATTAGATTTCTTTAATAAAGAAGTGATGCTTTGATGAATTCAGTGCGACTTTTTGAAAGTTTTTCTTTCATATTCAAACTAAAACTGTTTCAATTAACTAACATGCAGCCAATCTATACAGCTGAGCCCCATCATTTCTTGCTCGTGTCCTCTGCAAAAGTTAGAAAGGATGATAAATACCCTCACCGCTCAGTCCTAACCTCTCCTGCAGCTCATCCTCACCTCCGCACACATGAACGGACAGATCAGTCCACACCACAGCTAATGGTGGGGACATTATTCATCTCTCCAGCCAATTTAGGCTCTTTTTCTATTCCTTTCAGGAATAGAGGCGTGAAGGGTTGAGAGGAGTCAGCAGAGAGTATTAAAAATGTAGAGGAAGACGGACAAAGAAGGAGCAGCAGAATAAAGAGGGGCAGGGGAAGTGGGAATGAAGAAGGACAGGAGGTGTGTGGACACGTTCAGACGGAGTCAGAGGGAGCGAGCGTTAAAGGAGGGAGGTGTATGGCGCTTATGCTTTGGAAGCTCTCTGCTTTCTTGTGGAAGAAGGTCTTTTCACATATTGTGGGCAATAGATCAACAGACAACTGTTGCTGTGTTGTCAGGTTGAGAAATGTTTTTTTTTATTTTTAGCTTTAACAAAATACTCTAATGGGTGTTTGCTAGACAGGGGCCAATAGGAGATAGTGGCCCTGCAGAACTGGTCCAGGGACCCTGTTATGAAGACGTCCTACTTCGTAGACAATCATTTTTGTTTGTTTTTTTTAAAACTATTCTGTTGAAGCATAACTGAAAAGAAATGTCTGACTTTCATTTGTTTGTTTTCATAGATTTTTTATTTATGACTTTTGTCAGATCCAAGTTATCTCTGTTACTATTGTGGGTTTTTCTTGCATCGAACAATTTTACTAACAATTTTATCCATGTCTGTTCATAGATTTTTATGATATGCTCGGGCACAGTAACCGTAACTGATTTGTTCCTTGGAATTGCTTTTTATCTTAACAGTTTTATTTTAACAGGGATTTAAAGTAAGAGGACGAAGTCAGTGTTTAAAATGCTGTGTAAATACTTGCTTTCATAGCAAATTCAAAATGTCCTGCAAGAAATGAGAACAGCATACAAACAACAAAATACAGTCACAAGAAGTTGCAATAGAAGAAAGTTGCTGTCACAGAAAACGACAAAACAATGCAAACACAAAACCTGCTGCAAAACAGTGATTTATGCTAAAACAAAAACACAAAGCAACAAATGCAAAGGAAATAATGCTGCAAGTAACAAACACCTGTGTTAAGATACACTTGCACACTAGTGCTGCATGATGGAAGTGCTCCAGACCACTATGGAGAGATGATTATCAACTCACATGGGACCAGGTTGTCAATAAAGGCATAGACATAATGCTAAGATAGATTCATTGTTAAAAAGAAATCAAAAGGAAAACTTTTATCCCTCAAAATGTCTACAAGTTTTCATTTTAGTAATAGTAAAGTCAATAGATATTCATTTGTAGCTTCGTTTTAAACTTACAGTTTTTTTTTTGTGCTTTTTACGGCACTAGAGGCTCATTTTTCTGACAGTAGGCTGACAAGAAAGGGGGGTATGAGAGAGGGGGAGAGACATGCGGGAAAGGACCACAAGCCGGATCCGAACATGGGTTGTGCGCGCTAATCACTGCACCACCTGCACATCCCAACTTACAGTTTTATATTGTTGGGTTTTTTTTATCAATTTTGTGTTTCCTAGTCTAAATTTGGCATTTGTGTATAATTTGTAAGTCTCCCCCTAGTAGCCTGGAGCACATCTGTTAAGCTGTGTTCCTTTTCAGCTTCTTTTAACTTGAAGTTTTTTGTTTGATTGTCAAGTTTGTGTTTGTGTGAAAGATCGGCACTGATTGGCTTCTCTATCTTTCTCCTTTTATCTTCTCTTTTTCCACTTTTGCGTGAAGAGTTGGTGTAATAAGGCTTAGTGGCTAGCATCGTTAGTTTCAGCCTTCTGCACTTTCGGCCAGATGTATAGGTGAAGGCGACCATTTCACAACAATTTCATGACCTTTTGTTCCAGTGGTTACTAACTTTTTTAGCCCGCCCTTTTTTTTAGCCCTTCTGTATCCCAACCACATCACACCCAACCCTTCGTGACTTTTGCTGTGCACACAGACACACACACACCCACACAATTTTGTATTTCTATCCATATTAGGACTATACTTTGACTTGAATTCATTTCAGTTACTGTATTTGTGCCGAACCCTAACATTTACCCTAACCACTGACTCTAAGGATAAAAATGGCTCAATAAGGACCAGCCATTGGTTCCCATAAGGCCTGTTGGTCCTCACAAAGTTTGTAAGTATACCAAAAAACGGTCCTAAATAGGAAACATAAACAAGTACACAGACACACACACCACCACCACTGTAAAAATCTGTTTTTAAACAAAGCAAGGCTTTTTATAGCCATATTGTACTATAGCTGGCATGTTTAGACATGCCCAAAAAACAGAACATACATCATAACTATTAAAAATAATAAAAATTGCAGTTAAAATAAGCAAAGCCCCTCATCATAGAACACATATTATGGAAATCAATTTAGAACTGAATTATAATAAAATTTTGATAAAATTACACACAACATCCACAACAGGGGGCCTCTGGATTTTCAGGTGCAGAGAAAGAAATAAAGAGATTTCCAGATCAGTCAAACCTGCGCAGAAAACGTCTCAAAAAGTCTCAACAGGTGAATTCACTGACTAAACTCTGATAATCTACCTGTGTGTTTTTCCCTGCTTTTATGTCATCTGCCTGTTTCTGGATCTAAATCTGACTCACAATTTACGGATTAAAATAGAAATAGAAAGAAGTTTTATTTGACGAGAAAGAGAGAGAAAAATGTGGGAAGAGAAGCATAGAGTAACAATAACAGAGAGAGCGCCGGTATTTTGCCGAGAAGCTCAAACCTGCTGACTTGCATCTCCTGTTGCTCAACATAACACCTGATCATTCGCTTCTCCTCCTTTCCGAGTACGAGCAAAAACTGCATTTTTAAAGTAAATTGCACACAACAGAATCACATTGACCATTGAAAAATATCAGTGCTCTGTGTGTGAGCATAGCCAAGAAATTGCATGAATTTATCCGGGTCACAGCACCATGGGCAGCACTGTTTGTTTGCTTAAAGTAGAGGTCATACTCTAAAACGCGTCTAATGTGTCTTAAAGTAAGCATAGAAAAGGATTTAGAATAAGTTTTCCTGTGAATGAAATGTTATTTATTTACTAAAGTTACAGTTTGAATCTAATTTTTAACAAAGGAAATGTTTATTTAACCTCTTTGTTGTGTGAGGAAAAAAGTTGAACTATGTAATTATCAGACCGACGTTACATTTTTCACCTCTATGGCAGCCATGTGCTAGCCGATAGCTACAAGTTAGCTGGGGTGCTCCTCATTGCATGGCCTCCTGGTGCCGTTTGAGCCACTCTATTTGTTTTTAGTGCTGCTACATTTTAATACATTATGATTTTTGTTTATCATTCTTTGTAAAACTGAACGGAGCTTTATTCATTTGAATGCGCTCACTCACTCACTCTCAATTGTAAACAACAATTGCCTAATTGTTGTTTACGTTAATGTTTTAACTCTTTTTGTTTCTCAAACAATTGTCTGAAACAGTACGTCGCTTCAATTCGGCTAAATAAATAACTATTTTGTGTTTATTTTGTAAAATGAGAATAAAATAAGTGAATTTAAGATGACAAATTGGAAAAAAGCTCAACGAATACTTTTAAAAAACACTTTTAAGTGCACATACATATTTCTCAGGTTTCCTGGAACTTTAAGACAAACTGCTGAGTTAGTGAATCATGGATCCGTGGGGGGAATCAGTGAACGCTGCGACACCATCTTAATTAAACACGCTTTGATAGAAGGCCATGAAGTCTTACAAAAGCTACAAAAAGTGTCTCCAATTTATGGTGTAAGCTGCAGTCACTGTGTCACTCTGAGGATATATGTTCGTAAGCTCTAGTCAGGAGAAATTATACCCGAACAGTGTGATTGAGGGCATCTTAATGGAGGAGGACGGATCAATAAGTAATATGAGCGTGTTTTAATTCCAGGCACCTCGCATAAACCTTTACCAACTTCACAATGTCACTCCATGTTCATAAAAGTTTTCTCCTCAGCTGCCTTGGACGAAAAGACGAGATAAATCTATCAAAAAGTCTTCTGCGTTTTATAGCCCTCCTCTCCCAACCCCTCCTCTTCCTCCTCATCTCCATTTTGATGTCTGTCTATTAGCAGAGGGTGAGGCCTTTCCTGCTCTCCTATCCAGGGGCTAAATTAGCTCAATCAGCCCTCTTTCACCTCTCTTCCGTGGGCTTCGAGCTGAGTGACACACTGCTCCCATGAGATATAGAGGACTCTCTCTTACACGCCACATGCACGTCCAGCCCAGCAGCAATGGAGGGAGGGGGCTGCGAGGGAGCAATGTGTTGGGAAGGAGGAAGACGGATAAAAAGGAAGGATTGGACATAAAGTTTCATTAGAGGTTCCCTCCATTAGAGGTTTCTGCTCTGAATGAAGCACCTTGTTCACTTCTTGTTGAACTTTATTTCATCATTTTCCTCTTCCTCATTCCTTTCTAGGGCGTTGAAGTGCTGGCTTCAAAAAGGCCCTTCCATATAGAAAAAGAAAGCTAGGAGTAACTACTCTTCAAAGCTTCCACCCCCCACCCCCAGCGCTCTTAGCCAGGCTGCTTTCCTGAGCCAACTTTTCTTAAATTGCCCCTTCATGTTTGATTTGTCTTGACCCTTCCCCTCTTTCCCTCTCGCTAAACAGCCAACCAAGTGTTAATAGAAGTGCAAGGCAGGCATTTCTGCAGCAGTGCACACGTGTATGTCTTTGGAGGAGGGAAGATGGGCGAAAAGGTGGCGATCAGAGTGAGCCATAAGATCTACTCTTCACAGCTCTACAGGGATTTATTAGACCAGGAAGTACATTAGCATCATAAAGACCCTGGAGAATAGGCCTGTGGATGGGCTGCAGACACCATCGCCACACACCAGTGTGTTACTCACCATCAGGGAGTGTGTGAGCGAAAAGATTACCCCGATTCAACTTAAGAAAGGCAGTTAGACGGTTTATGGATCATCCCAAATTGGCACTGAACTCATACATCAGCAGATGATGGAGCAAGCCGCAGGAGAGACGAAAATGGGTGAACTACAAAAGGCAGGTTGCGTTTAAACCAGAGCTGTTATGTTATGGTCTTATTTAGATCGGAGTAGGGTGTTGAAATGTCTTAAAACTGAAGAATTTGGACACAAACTCATGGAAGCTAAACCCTTCTTTCTGTTGAAGGTCATACATTAGATTCACTAATTAAGTGCAATTTTTAAGGAAAATAGTTACACATCAATTCTGGGGTTTCGAGGACCGCTGGGAAAATAAGAGCTGTAAAAAGAGGAAGAAAAAGTTGGTTTAAACGTTCTTTATTACAGAGCTCTGCTGCCCCCTTCTGGTGAAACGATGTAATACCTTCAAAGAGTTTCTGAAAAGTCTGATTGTAGACAGCAAAAAAAAAAAAAAAAAATGTCACAAATATTAACCAACTGGAATTACTTTTGCTATTAATTCTGTGAAAGAAAAACTAAAGATATTTGTTCATTTATGTTGGGTCAATTTTTGATTATTTTGATTTACTTTTCTCTATAATTTAAAAATCACATTTTACCTAAAAGTTATTAACTGTAATGTAACAGTTATAGTTTTTTTTTAGAGAATAAAAAGCATACTGCCTTCGAATGACCAAAAATACATGAAAACTAATGCTCATAGCTGCTTCTCAGATAGAGTTGTTTTGTAAAGAGTTATGGCTTTGGCTTTCGGCTTAAGGTGTAGCTGTTGGTCACCTTAACCTAGGGAGAAGGCTAACTAATATCCATAATTTACTTTTATCATTGCTATTTATTGAAAATACTTAAGTAAATAAATAAAAACCATGTATTATTTTACTAATTTAATAAATATGCACAATTTTGCGTTTATCTCACAAAAAAATACACCGTAATTTGTGGTTAAAACATGACAAAATGAAATAAAAAATGTGTCCTTTGAAACATAAAAGTCAAAAATGAACAAATCAGAGAATGGATGCTGGTAAAAAAAAAATAGTTGTCATCTTTTTAGTGAATTCAGAACCATGTTTCTTGGTTGGGTTGAAGTTAAATAACAGACATAGACCAGTGAGTTCTTTGGAGTGTGGTCTGATAGGACTCTGCGGTGGAGGTGAACAAACAAAAACAAAAAATAGAGAATGCAAAGAGTGATACATAACCAGAGGCTCAGAAACTCTGGCTTTACGTGTTTTGTTCTGTTTTTGGTTTGTTTTTGGATTTACAGAATCGTCTCTGGGAAACAAACTAAAAAGAAAGGAACAGAAGTAAGAAAAAAGTTTTATATATTTTAGTTCAACCAGAACCCCTCTAAACCTTAAATGAATTAAATAAGTCATTACATTTCAGTCCAATCACAGAATATGTTTAATCCGTATCTGCCAAAAGTAAAAGTTAAAGCAGATTGAAACAAATAATTAGAATCATATACATATATATAAAAAAATCATGTCCCAAATGTACATCTTTTCATTTCTATAAAATATTTCTTGGATTTTATAAACCTTTAACTTCTTTTCTTGTTGTGAAACACTTAATGATGTAAAAGTTTCCCAAACTGGCTCTGAGAGGAGCAGATACTTTGGAATAGAATTGAAATAGAACTAAAACAACAAATACAAATAAAACACCTTTAAGTGGCATAGTGGTACACAACACCTGAAAAAAAAGAATACTTATTCCATGTATAAACTCTAAAATAAAAATACAGATTCCAGTGCTTCAAGAGATAAAACAAATGACAAACTCTAAAATAAAGAACACTAGGTCAACATTAAAATCACTGTCAATTATCTTTTTCTGTCTAACTTCTTCAGCTCTGATCAAAATAAGAAGTTGAAACCAAGCAAAGAAGCGGCTTAAGCTGCTTCTTTCATTAAACGATGCCTGGCGACTTGTCAAAGCTGCAGCCGTCTCAGCTGTAATCCATACATGATGCATTACAGTATTCATGTCCTCTGAAAATCGTGTGAATGTTTGTTCCAATTCTGTCCTCTCAAAACTGCAGATCATAAATGCATGACTAAACTTTCTCATTCCTTCTTCATTATAAACTTAACTGCATCTCTCTTTCATTGACCTCATTATCCATAAACCCTGAACAAAAACTCTACTTTAAATCATCCCCCCGCCTTGGAGATGGCATTATTTAGCAGAATCAAACGGCAGAAAGGCTGAATGTGAAGTTAATTCCTACGCTTTATATGGCCCAAAACATAAAAAAAACATGCTGTAAAGAGGCAGAAGCATAAATCATAAGGCACGCAAGGATATGGATCATGGCTCTGGAACAAAACTGGTGCTGTTTCTGCCTTCTGTTACAGTACCTGAGTATTTTGAGAAGTTTCTAATAAGTTAATGTATTTTAGATCGGTTTCATTAAATGACTTCCAAAGGACTTGACAGCATTTGAATGAAGGTCATGACTAGAGACATCCGGAAGGATTCCTCAATGCAAGTCTGCAACATGCACAGCCAGTTAATATAGAGACTCTATTGGCTGCTGCAGCTAAATGTCAGGACAGTTAGCATAGCGGCAAACCACTGGAGCACGCTGGACTTTCTGTTTACGTGTTGAGGGAGACGTCATTAATGGCCTGTAGTTCTTTATCAACTCTGGCTTGGATGTCCCTGGTCATGACATTATCAAGTGAAAAGTTTGGTAGATCTAACATATAATCTGAGAAAAAAAAAATCAGCTCACAAATTAAATAATCTTTTATTTTAACTAAATTACAAACTATGAACACTTCTTCTAATCTCCCCAGTTTATCAGGCCAATTCAGATCTTTGTCACCACCTAACATGTGTGGCCAAAGCTAAATTTGGAAAAGCAGACGATGTCAGAAGACTGCTTCCCCTTCAGGATGAATTATGCATGCAGGACCATAAAGCTATTTCCATTTTATAACTATCATTCACCGAATCATTTACGGTTATTAAAAGAGGTGTGCAGGAGGAAGGAGGGGGCAAATAATGATCACGTGAGACAATGCCCCCATTTGCCCTTGCATCCGATCGCGTCAGTCTAATTAACTACCGGTGTTGTCTTCAGCTCGGTTAGGATTCCTGTTCCTCACTTGACGATGCTCAGTCTGTTAGAATAACCTTCAAGCTGCACAGATTAACTTGAAGGCACTTGAGTGTGTGTGCAACATGTTTATTCAAAACAGAGCCGGTCCAAGAACATTTTTGGCCCTTAGTAGAATCTGAATTTTAGTGAACATATATTGTTTAACAAAAAGTGTTTCACTCCAGATCCAGTAGATTGGCAAAGTATCAGCGGCCAAAAGTGTTACAATACAAAAAATGAATAGTTAAATCTATCTATTTATGGTTTTATAAAAGGCATAAATAATAATAAATGTATTTAAATTTTGATAAATCAATAGAAAAAAATCAAATTAAATTGTTTTCTAAAATAAAATAATTAAAAGTGATGAGAAATAATCAAACTAGTTCATCAAATACAGCTAATTTAGAGCCGTGTTACAATAAAGGAGGGAAAAAAACAGCAGTGTTGACTAAAAACAAAAATTATAATTTTACATGAAATTAAGACAAACTTTAAAACACTGATTACTAAATAGATCTTAAAATCACTTGCAGTTGATGTATTTATTTATGTAATTTGAGTTTTATTTGAGTTAAAACTTAGTAATGTTCTGAATTGTGGCACTTTTAGCCTTTGATAAAAAGGAGCAACATTTTTTAAATGTATTAATTAGCAGTTGTGTTGAAATGTGACTCCAGCACAAACACAAATACCAGAAATCATTGACATAATTTTGAAAATATGATTAAAACTTGTTTATGTGTCTTTAAATCCTAAATAGACTGAACGATTTTATATTGTTTAAAATATTCTTTGGAGTCGTAACCATTAATTTGATGATCTGAGTTCTGGTTGGGCGCCCCCTGCTGGACCGGAGGCCTCAAGCAGCAGCTCGGTTTTCTCTTTTGTTGGGCCGGCTCTGAATTCAAAGTGTGATGCTCTGATGGTACCATTACAGAGAGATATCTGTACCACGTGGTCTGTAAAAATAGGTGACGTTGAGCCCCAGTAAATAATCGTTTATTTCTGTCAGGTATATATATATGTTTAGGGGTTTTCCTTATTCTTTTTATATATATTTTTTTGCTTTTTACAGTTTAACTGTAACCACTTTGCATTTCTACATGATGTCTCCATCCTCTATGCTAAAGCTGGATCTGCGGCTAGAGTCGACAGATGCCTCGGGAGACATCGCAGACAGCAGGGGGTCTCCACCAATAGGGGACAAAGGCTCGTCCATCATCAAGAAGCCCAGCTCGCCTCTTCTTCCCTGGACGTCCAGTCCGCCCAGGTCACCCAGCCCTGACATGCCATCTGAGAATCCAGGTATCCCGTCGCACAAGTCCAGCGACTGGGCAAAGTCAAAGGGCTGGGAGCTGCCCACCGCGGGGTACTGGATGGGCTGCTGGGGTGGGAGGTGCTGTGGCATTGGTGGCAGCTGCCGGGGCTGAGGCTGGAGCTGGTTCTGATGATGCAGGTGGGTCTGGGGGAGGAAGTGGTGCTGTTGGGGCTGAGCCTGGCTGTGGGGTAGGTGCTGAGGCTGGTGGAGGGCTGGCTGCTGAGCATGAGAAAAGTTCTGCTCTGGACTGGTCTCTTGTTTAATGTAAGGAGGCATCATTTCGTTGGGGTTCAGGCCGGATGGGGAGGTACTTGGCAGGCCATGTAGCCGAGCTTGCATCTCCAACTCCTGTTGACGGCAAAATCAAACGTCATCTCAACTTTCTCTCTCATTTTTTTTCATGTATATCTGTTGATATTGTACCTGGATACGCATCAAAAGCTGCTTGTTGGCCATCTCCATCCTTTTGAAGTTATTCTCCACCTCTCTGGACCTCTGCACGTCCTTCTGCATTCGTTTGATATACTCTACAGATGCCCGCAGTATAGTACCTTTGTTCCAGCGCACATCACTACAGAGAAAAAAATACACACAAATGGTAACATACTGACTTCTGGATACACAGGGGCCTCCAGGTAACTTAGAATATCCTTAAAAAGTCATTCTATTTGTGTTTTTCCATCTTAAAGGACTGAAACTTATGATGCCAACCTGTATTTTTGCCTCTTATATCTTTTATTCATTTTCCATATAATGCACAGTGCATGCACTTTATGCTAGTGAGACCTCCGGGCAAAGAGAAAGGTTAGTAAAATATCAAGACTATGTTTCGCTAGAGACTTGCTAATTTGTGACGACAATGCTAAGCTAATGAGCTGCTCAGTGTGCAGCAAATACGCAAAAGAAAACAGACACAATTTATCGTTGGCTGTCAATCTATGAAACTGGAGATCATTCGTAAACACAAACACAGTAAACGCCACATTCGCTGGATGTCCATGTCTCAGGCTCAATGGAAACAACCCATGCCAGAGCCACTGTGAGTGGGCTGATGGCTGCATCAACCCAAACACACACAGATATTGTTTGAGTCATAAAGTTAATTTTAGGACCTTGGTTATATTAGCATTTTTATTACACACATGTAAACTACTCTCCACACACATTGAGTTTGCAGATTCAATACCACAAGCTCCCAATGTATCACCAGCATGAGTCCACCCTCCTTCTGTGCTCCTCTTGCTTTTTATGCACCTGTAAATTCTCACCTGTTGACCCGTTTCTGTGCGCTCATTGGGGGTGCCCTGATCCGATATTGATATCGGAAATCGGTCTGTTATCAGCCAAAAAAATTTCAATTGGAATACTTCAGCCTGTCTCTAAAATATCTGATATCAGAAAGCTAATTGAAACACTTTGCTTCCACTCAGTTTTGTTTACAGGTTTTGTAACTCCTCGAAGTCAGTTGTTCTCATACCTGATGTTAGGTATTGTACTTTTTCTGAGAAATATCACTTGATCAAGTCTTTTCTATCACTCCACACTATAAAATATGCAGTTAAAGTATGTATGATTCATCCTGATATCATATTGGGTTAATATTGGTATTGGTCAATACTCAAGGCTGCAATATCAGTATTGTATCAGAAATGAAAACATTTTATCAGGACTCTCCTGGCACTCATTTCAACTTTTGTCACTTTGAGGGTGGAACCAACCTGAGAAAGTAAACAGCCTATGATTGGCTATTTTTTAGGAAATCCTGCCTCTTAAGACAACACTGGTTTTTTTTCCTACTTGCGGCTATTAACGTTAGCAAAGCATCTTAATGCTAATAGCTGTTCTCCAGAAGAACTGAAATCTGATCTTATATCCAACATTCATCAATCTCATCATCTGACAAGTTTAGTAAACACAATGCTGGAGAGAAAAGAAAAAATGCCCAACAGTAGCTGCCAACTGATTAGCAATGTAGATGTTTGTGTTCTACTATAAACCAGAGTTTATTCAAGCCTCACTTTCCCAAACAGTGAAGCTAATGTTAGCTTAGCTCATAGAAAGTTCCAAATGTAACATTAATCTTTTTAGATCAAACTACTACTGATGTCAGAACAAATTTGTGACTGAGATAACCAAGTTATTTAATTCACTTTACTAAATGTTAACTCTTGAAGGAAATTAGCCTGATGATGCTTTGCTAACATTACTAGCCATAAGAAAAGAGTGGAGGTGGTATTTCCTGAGAAGCTGATCACAGTTTACTTCCTCAGATTGGTTCCATCTTCAAAGTGACAAAAGTTGCCATCAGTGCACAGAAACAGATCTACACCCGTAGGAGAGAAGAGAAGGAGCATGAAGTCATACTGGGGACATAATGGGGGGCTTATGCTATTAAATATGCACACATATAACAATCAAAATGCACATGTGCGTGCATTTTAAATAAAACAGTTTTTATGAGCCTTTATTATGCATGTGCACTTTTAGGAGGATTCAGACTTTATCATGTCAGCTAGTATCAGTGTGGTAAGTGCCATCCAAAGACGTTGAGAAAGAAGTGCAATTTTAATGCCGGCATTCACAACACCAGCAGCAAAAAAAGCTGATTCAACAACTTATTCAGGAAAATTTGCTTCTGTCTCCATTTTTAGTGCATTACTCTTTTTTTTCTAACAGCGAAAGCCAACTCAAGCGGGCTCAAAACCTTTTATAGCATCTTTAAAATACAACATTTGAAATGCACATTAAAAAAAAATATCCGGCCTATTGGAAATCCGTCTTAAAAAACTTTTTCTTTCCACTTTAATTTCTCCATAAACATCTTTGAATAAAACACTCAGACCCCTGCCCGATGACCATGTAGGTCATAACATCACATTCTTTAATAAGGAACCCCTGTTTATTGGTGTTCTGTTATACGTTAACATCCTGAGAACCTGAATGTTGGGAAGTACATCAGTGTGCGTGTGGTGAATCAAACACGACTTGGACTTTTAAAAAAGAATTTTAATAGAATTAGAAATTTATCGAGATGCACCATTGAAGGACCGAGGAAGTAAAAGGAACTCACAGATCATTGGTTTTAGGAATCATGGTGCCCAGTTCTTTGATTCGATCATTAATGTTGAATCTCCTTCTTCTTTCAACTATTAAAAAGCAAAGAGGGAAACATTAAGCAAAATAATTAGTGGAGGTAACAATCTAAAGCTGATGCACTCTGACATTATTTGTATTTTGGAGAAAAAAATATAAATATAAAAAAACCCTGAACAAATACACACACACACACACACATAAGGTCACACACAGTCACAGTCAATTACTCTAAAGTGCCAGAACAGCAGAAATGGTCAAGTTAACTATCCACCCACTAGATGCTCCAAGTTAGCTGGATCAGCACAAAGCTGAAGGAAACTGTGGATGCCTGTCTGTGTCCGGGGCGAATATACTTACTTAGATTGTGGTTATCTTTCTTCTGTCTCTCCTTGGCCAGCGCACGGGCTTCTGCGTCTTTGCAAAAACAAAAGGAATCAACTAAAGGCTGACAAAAGTCCCCACAGAACAAAAAAAGAGCAACACAGAGTACACAGTTCACTGCTGCTCACAGAGCAACATCTAATAATCAGATTTTAAGATTCAAAATAGGAGAGCAAATGGTTTAAAATGCGAGCGTTCGCACCTGACAGTTCGCGCTTGATGGTCAGGTTGGCGGGACAAGAGTTACTCGTCATTGCGATGGTCGGCGCCTTCATCCCAGGGCCTGTGTAGACGTCCAGGTGGCTGCTGGAGAGTGGGAGCTGGGGAGGTGGGGAGGTACACAGTAAAAAAAAAAAAACACTTTTTAAAAAAGGAAAAAGTATACACAGAGTTTAAAGTATTTCAAAAATAATTTGAGTGTATTAACTAAAGGCTCAAAGTGTTTCACTTATCAAAAAACTCTTTTATTGATCAATAATTTCACAATAAATTAAGCTTTAAGGTAACAAATTCAAAACATTACTATTTCCAGTTACAGTGCAAAGTTATAAGTGAGATTTGAATAAATTTAGCAATCCAACATAAAGTGAAATAGTCTCTATCCGCTCCTCGTCGGTTAAAGTCGGTTATTCCTTATAGAGAAATCATTCACAGCTTCACACACCTTGTAAACTACTTTCATAAAGTCAGTGTTCGTGTTTATTGTGCTGTAAAATGAGCACAGCAGCGGATAATGCAAAAACATCACACCTTGATAGCACCTTGCCAAATGCGCAGCAATGATTGACAATCCTGTTATCTACCTTATCTGCCTTTATAACTGGATCCCTCTGCCTTCCTCTGCAACTGGATTTACACCTCAAAAGTGCTCCAAACTCCAGTATCTTGCACTTTAGACTCTGTATAACAATGGAAATTTATCCCTGCGAGGACAGTTAAAAAGAGCTGATTTGCTTTTAATTGTACAGGTCATGGAGTTGAGATTTCTGCTCGTCAAGGAGCCTCATCTCGCTGCGCCGGAGCGGTAGCGTCAAATGCAGCGCTGCTAATGAGGCCTTACAGATAAAGAGCTCTAAGAGAAAGATAACTTAATCTTCGAGCTACTGTTCGAGCTGCGAGATCAAACGCATCCACAGACATAAACACAAACAGGCATTTCTGTAGCTCAGCAGAGACTTTCAAAATTTTCATCACTAATATGAACAACAGGCTTCAAATATATAGGTTTGAAAAACGACTTAAAGCCTAACATGAATATCAGCAGCTTGATTTGACAGCATTAACAGTGTTGCTATTCATTTATAGGGAAATCTGATGCTTTTTAGGGTTAATGTTTAAAACAAATCAGTGCATCATCATGAGCGATAAAATCCCAATAAAAGAACTTTTATTTGGTTTCACCGGGTCATGTTAACATTGTTTCTGCTGACGAGAGATAACCTAGAAAACCCACGCTCCATCTCCACACTTCTGCACTCCAAGCATCTTTGATGGGACAACCTCAGAGTCTCTTTTTTGTAATTGAAGGGTGACCTCAGTGTCACCGCTTTGCTCGCTGACTTTTTAAAGCGTTTCTCTCTGCGCCTGGTATTCAGTGGCTAAACTTTACAAGATTCCAAGAATTCCAAGGAATTTGCCGTCTTAATCCCCGTCGGGATTAGCAGGTGAATTTTACTCGCTGCTCTGACATTAAAGGGAATAAGGGGGGGGGCTGGACTAACTTACTGATATGCAGTTTTAACCTCATGCTCCGGCAGCCATCTTTTGAAACACTCTGTCCTGGAATTGATTTGTGCGTGCTGGCCAATCTAATCAAAGCGCAGCACAGACTCATGCACAAAGACAAAGTTTAAGTGATTAAACCAATCAACCACACAGAGCAGCATGAGATAAAGCCAAAGCAGCATATGTGAGCTTCCCTCTCTCTACATTTCAGTAAGCTGGGTTGAAAAAGCTCGAAGAATCTGAGTCGATTTTAATTTTAACTCAAATTAGTCTGCAAAACCCAAGAATGTCAAATAAAAGGAGAACCTTGACTAAACAGAAGCAAAACATCCAGTAAGATTAAGTTAGTGGTTTGCAACCATTTTGTTTTTTGTCTCTTATGATTAAAGATGGAAAGCTGCAGCATCTTTCCTATCTGAAGTTTAAACTTTGAACAACTAACAGCTCGCTTCCTCTGATCTAAATCAAAGTGGTGTTAAAGCATCCAGGGAGCTTTTATCTTACCAGCTGAATCTGTTCTCCTTCAATAACTTCCACAATGGCATACGTCTTATTCATCTCCTTCATCCTACACTCCTCTGCTCACGAAGGCCGAGGGGGCTTTCTTCTTCTCTCCTGGGCAGGGGCAGCACATGCAGCGCTTTGTGTCACCCGCCTTCCCCTGCTGCTGCTGCTGCTGAGAGAATGACCTCAGTGGAGCTCCTGCTCGTCTTCTACCTCCGTTCTCCACCAACCAGAAATGAACTTTCCCCCAACTGGACTTTCAGCCTGTTTTCCCTTCAGCATAAATCGTCCTCATCGCCCCCACCCACATCCCTTTTTTTCTCCCCCACCTCCCTCACTCTGAATGTCTTGTAAACAAGTTGAACTCTAACTGGTGGTGGCTTAATTGTTAATTTTCTGAGTTTGCTCTCTTGGACACAAAGCAAGGCACAGTCCTCGGCCTCTGCATGTCTTCCCTGCTGTTTCTAACTATGTTCGACACAGTTTAAGGTTGGAATGTTTAGTGTTTAAGCTAATTATACACTTTGTTTTGTGCACTTCGCTTTGTTTGTCTATGTGTTTCTGTTTATGGCTCCACAAAGATATAACCGATTGGACGCCGTAAGAATGTGCTGAATGGAAAAATGGATTTGGAGTTACATTCAGTGTTTGCTTTGAAGCATTAACTCACTGTGGTTTAATTAATGGATAAGCTTAATAATCACCAATAATAGGAGCAAATGCTAACGATATAGGCTATTGTATCAAAAAAAGAGAAGTCACATTCTTTGCACTGATGGTTTACTTGGTATTTACAACTAAATGACTTGTTTACTGGGTTTGAATAAGCCCTAAAAGTCTGGAAGAGTGATGAAGTTTTTATGAAAAAAAATTCAATTTTATTGTCTAAAAATTTGTTTGTTTCCTTTCATTCATCTCGGCAAGCTTGAAAGGAAAAGGAAAGCTGTAAAATATCATTTAAAATACATTTTGTTTGATCGAAGGCTGAGTTGTAAAACCAAGTTACTTAAAATAATACATAAAAAAAACATTAAAGACTCTTCTGATTCTTCCGTTCATGGATGAGGTGCATGATATGCAAACATGCCTTAAACAACATTTCTCCTTTTGACGCGAAGCAAAACTCTACATTTTAGCCGTTTCATTTTGCACGTGGATTAAGCTCCAATGACATTAAAAAATGACATCATTTTGTTTTAATTTCATCTCAGCCTGTAAATTAGATTTAGGCCGAGACTTTGACTCCCACATTCTGTCACATCTTAGAACTTTGATTTATTTTATTTTACATCAGCTTTTCATTAAATCTAACCAGTTCCTGTTCCAGAGAGACACTCCCACAGCATGATGCTGCCCCTACCATGTTGAACCCTTATGCAGAAGGCAGATCTCTGCCAGAGGTGCACACACATAATAAATACTCGTATATCAGTTTTATTTAAAACACACGCCTGTAATCTCCTCTCCACAATATTTTTGAACATTCATGTGAACTTTTAACCCTCAACTAGGAAGAAAACAGTGCTGTCTCGAATGATAGTGTTTCCTAAATAGCAGCCAATCACAGGCAGTTTACTTTCTCCGGTTGGTTCCTCCCCCAAAATGCCAAAATTTGTCATGAGCAGAGAGAAAATGGGTCATGTAGGAGAGAATCTCCAGGAACATAAAAAGCAAGAGAGCACAGAAAAGGAGCATGAAGTCATTCTGGCGACATGTTGGGGAGCTCATGGTATAGAAGCTGCATGCAAAAAACATATAAAATGGTATTGAAACTGCACGCAAAAAAGTTCAAAATGCGAGTTTACATGCATGTGTTTTTGAAAAAAACTGTCTGTATAGGTATTTATTACACATGCACACTTTTGGCAGAAAACTGACTTTATAGATTCAATTCTACAAAGTGGAAGTTATTTTCCTTTCCAACTTCTCTACAAAGTTGGTTGTAGTGGATTTCCTTTAGAGGTAGCAAAGAAAAGGAGATAGGATATATTGTGCCACAATTTCTTGTTGATTTGTAAAAGACATGTGTGAAATGCACTATGTTTTTCATTCTACCTCTGTTCATATATAATGTTAAATCCCAATAAAGCACACAGAAATCTGCGGCTGTTGTTTC
>JAUZNJ010083846.1:0-15431 GCA_034780135.1 Jordanella pulchra
AGGCCTCTCTCATCTTTTTAAGTGGGAGAACTTGCACAATTGGTGACTGACTAAATACTTATTTTCCCCACTGTAGAGATGCATATAACAAAATTACTGTCTTTTAAAGGGGGTGAAGTATAGGGCTACTTTATATGTTAATGATTTGTTAAAGCATAATGAGTTTTAAAATAGGATGTTCTATTTCATGTTATAGCAGAAATATATGCAATCAGATTAATTCTCACCAAAGAAACATTAAAAAAATGTGTTGTTGTGTTTTTGTTTGGTTGTGACTCACCAAAATGTAAACAAATTTAAAGGCTATGTAAATTGCAGTTCTCACATTACATACCTTACCCCTTATGCATGAGGTAAAAATAACTTTTCAAAATCTCCAATGCAAGTTATCTCAGAAATAAGGAACATAAGATGAACTTTCTTTCACAAAATGAGTTTATATTTTTATAACTTTATTTGGAAGATGGGCGTATACTAGTGTTAAAAGAGTGTACCCTTCTCAAAAACATATATAAGTGAATAATAAAGATATTTGCATCCATTATAGCAGTCTGTCATACATGAAGAGGGCCAAAAGGTGCTTATTATCCTCTGAAACGTCATTATGGTTTTTGTGTTTGCATTAGCATCTCTGTGAAAGGACGTGTGGCAGGTGTACTTTGTAGCAGCACACTGTCTCTGTCTGATAAGACAATGACACAATATGACGAGATACAACGCCAGTTGTCAGCAATTGTCCACACAGAAAAGATGACACAGTTGTCAATACCAATGCTTTGTGTGTGTACATGTCTGTGTGTTTCTGTATGTGTGTGTTAGCAGGACTCCCCTAGGAGCAAATGGCTTTAAGCAACACAAGCGCCTGATCAATACATCAATATTCAGCTTAGGAGGTCTGACGACAAAAACATTTTATGCTCACACTCACAGAAACACCCAACCATTTATGCATTTGGGCACACAGAGGCACAAAAACACACGCGCTTCAGGCTCCACTATATGTGACCCCTAGCTAATCAATTTTTCGCCACATGATAGGGACGCCACGCGCCGCCATCATTACCACTGCATCATTAGGCAGTGACACACTCATTGAAACACAAACAGAGACACACATGCTCTATTGATGCCGTTCTGAAAGATAAGGGTGTACAAAGACAAAGATAAATGTGATTATCATCATGTCCATTCTTTGCTTCAGACAAATACATGCACACAGACGCACACACACACCAAAAAGCATACACACCCATACTCGGTTGAATCTCTGGACTTTACCCCTGCAGCTAAAGCATATTGGATGGATGTCAGCTTATGGCAGCATATGTATTGTAGGTATTGTTATTATAATGGCGAACTGAAACAACAGTATGGAAACCAGAAGCGAAGTCGGCTGTGTTGTCAGATAATCCAACTGTCCACGGTCTACACAGAGTGATTGGTCACACTTAGGGGCCTGTTAAGTCAGATAATATGCACAGTGTTGTACAATCTGTGTGGCTTTTGGCTTCAAAACACACCAGAGTTGTTTCGATGTGCACGTGTGTCTTATATTATATTTATTTATATTTCATTCTTATTTTGTGAAGTACACAACTGCACTCCATTACTGATGTTATATTTGTGACTTGTTTTTTTCTTTTTCCTAAATGTTTTTCGACAACTATTGTGTTGGCTTTAATGTGTCTTTGTCCCCGTAGCTGGAAGCAGATGGCATCCCTTCCCGAGTCTGGTTCTGAGGAAGGTTACTTCCTTTTAAAAATAAGTTGTGTTCACAGTTGTTGCTCTGCCGAGGGACAATAGATACATCTATAACATCAAAGATACATCTATTATATACTATACTTCTATTCTATACCTTTTTAAAGCGGGTTTAAGAGTAATCTGTGTGTTTTTTTACTTAAAGTTAAAATTGTATGACGACTATAAATTTAAATTCTTCCACGTTCTTATTTACACTCAGTTCTAACTTTGTAGCTGTAGATACATTTTTTTAAGTCATTAATTTTAGGTCAATCAGAAAATTTACCTTAGCCTTGAGTAAATAGTGGCAGTTAGGTACTTACAATGTAATGCACTTGAATGGGAAGTGTAAACATCTTTACAAAAGCAGGAGTTTGGGCATTACGGTGTTCTGGAAGGAATAGACAAATGCCGAGGTGGGAAACACTCCAACAATGACTTCAGAGAAAAAGTTGTTGGTGCACATCTAAATTTTGTTCACAAGCAGAAAAGAAATTACATTGAATTTTTTCAACTGAATAAAATGCATAGATAAAGCCTTAACTGAATAGTACATGACTGAATACCAGGACATCTCAATAAAATCAGGCACTTAAATTTAAGCACTGCTCACTTGAATTATGTTTTGGAGATGGTTTACTCACAAAAATTGTTAGATTAATGAAGAACAGTAACATAAAAGTTATGAGCACAACAAACACAAAAAAATAGTGTCGCATGGTCCCTTTTGATTTGAAATCTAACTGATTAGATGCAAAATAACCTGTCAGGCTTACTCTGATTGTTTTGTTGCTCCAAGTTGATCGAGAGTGGTGGCAGAGTCAAGAGAAGAGTCTAAAGGGGAGGGGAGTTGTCAAGTGCAGAAGCAATGTTTTGTTTGTTTTTCAAGTTTGTTTTTGCTCAGATTTATTTTTGTTTTTATTATGTAGTCCAGGCTTCCTCAATTACTGTCCTCGAGGGCTGGTGTCCTGCACCTTTTAGATATGTCTCTGCTTCAACACACCTGAGTCAAATAATCAGGTCATTAGCAGGACTTTAGAGAACTTGGCTGCATACTGGGGAGACCAATTAACAATGGTATTCAGGTGTGGAAGTAGAGATGCATCTAAAATGTGCAGGACACCGGACCCCAAGGGCCAAATTTGAGGATGTCAGATATAGTCTATGCTCTCACAAAAGTCTTGCTCAGAAATGTCTCAGATATTCATATTTTTGATGGGTTTTGATCAGTTGGCAATGTATCTGTATTTTTTAGCATTTTGTGAAAGTAGTAAGAAAGTAGAGATAACAGTGCATAGTTTACTATGTGTGAACAGAACTGTGTTAATGCAGGAATGCATTTCTTTCATTTTTATTTTTTTATATATATACATATATTATTATACACAAACAATGAATGAAAACTGCAGTCTTCTAATAAACAGAATGGCAATTCTTTAACACATTATGTGTATTTAAAATAATGTGAAAAAAGCAATTATCTTTTGTATTTGGTATAACACTCATCCTCTTGACTGTAATTATCTTACAGTATATGCTTAGTGCACAGTCAGGCTTTTGTCATTTGTCCTATTAATTAAATTAATTAAATATCCTAAATTGTTGACTTAAGAGAAAAAAAGTCAGCTCCTCAAGAAATCTGATTGTGTCTACAGAACAAAACACATTTTTGGAACTTTGAGTCTTAAACATTTGTGGTAACTTTACAGTAAATCTGTGTGAACTATGTCAAAAAGAATTAAAAAATATGCTTTATACTATGTGAAAGTCTGATAAAATATTAAGTTTTATGAGTGGTTCAAGCTATTATGTAAAAAGGTGGTCCTACAGATGAACATATATGGGTTATGAATATTTTCTCCACCCAGTCTATCATTGGAGATGAGTAGGACAATTTTTTGTATCTACTTTAAGAGACTCATCTATTCGTCTAATCTATTTTGTTTTAAATCATTTCCTGTTTTATGAAAAGGATGCAAAACTTCCCTCTGAAATCATCTCTTTCTCTCTCTCCACCCTCCCTCCTCTTTTTATGGTACCCACATAAACATACACATGAAGCTCATCTCACACTAAGTACACTCTGCTCACAACCCCATCCAGTGAAGTAAACATAATTTAATTGCATATCTGGCTAACATGATTCAATTACACAGAGGCATTTAAACCAATCACTCCCATGGTCGTCATTCATATCAGTGACATCATTCTGACCATTTGTGGCACCACTTAGACAATAATGAGCCAAATGAAAACGGATGTGGTACTAGAAGATCACAACAGGCTACAGAGGGTTAACGAGTTAAAAGGGGATCTCTTGTTATTGTTTGAATTAATTGACTACTGAATCCCTAGCAATAAAACAGCTTTTTTATTAAACGATTTCAAAATACTTGCAAATATATTTCTTTGTATAGATTTCTAACATTATAGAAACTAAATAATGTAAGCAATTACTCCAGCATTGAAAGAATTTAAAGTAACAACTAAACTGCTTTGATGGTAAAGATGTACTAAGATGCCTCATGGGTGGAAAAATCAAACATATGAAACTGTAAACATGAGGCATCCTAACCAAGTAAACTTAGAAATATACAGTATGACTAAAACTTTCTGCTATAACAAGCTTTACTGTATCTGTACACATTTTTATACACACTACACTTTTTGTACCATAGTTTGCTTTTTGTATTTTTTTTATTCAAATGCTTACTCAGAAGTTATACCTAAATTCCTTATTTTGACAAGCAGGGTAACTTTTGTATTATTATTCAGACCACAGTAGATTTTATCTCAAACTAATGTTACAACTCTAAAGCCTTTGCAATAGCTATGCACAAATTATACAAATTCATGATAAGAAAACAAATATGTGTCATTATGTTCGAATACTACTAAAATCTAGTTTGCTCGGTTGAGAAAACATGATGAAATATTCAAACTTATGCCATATCAACAAAAAGATTTATCAATGGTTTATCAGCATCCAACCTCCCACTGCTATTAACAACCAAACATGTAACCATTTAAGAACCACAGGTCTTATTCCTTTTAGGAAAATGCATTTAGCCAAACTCCTTCTTTCTCTTTGAAAAGTTACAAAATGTAATCTCACCCCAATAATCATCAAAAGTTTAAACAAATATAGTAGATTTAGGATACAGGTTAAGAAATGATTTGTGGATAACCAGAGTTGTCAACATTAACCTCAAGTCATACCTACTCTTACTGTCTCGTTTTATGTGCATGTGTATTGTTTTATTTGTCTAACAACCTGTATATTTTAACTTTAAAGTATTTTTACTGAGTGTATTGTGATCTTTTTTTATATCCTTTTATATGTTTACACTTGCTCAATCTGTAAAAACTTGCCAAAAAAGAGGAAGGCAATTAGAAGAGTTTATTAAAACAATATTTAACACCTTGGCTTTCAGGCCTCAGCAGGGTACATTAACAATAATTTTATTTGGATTACATGTATGAGCTGCTGAGGGATGAAAACGCCCCATGGCCTGAAGCTGGTGGTGGAATGGAGATGGTACGAAGATGGATGCTGGCTAAAACAAGGCGCTGGCTCATAGAACCTCCATGATGAGCAAACATATCTCTGGCAGAACCAGGCTCAACATGGCAGTCTTCTGCTGGACCGGCTGGGATTTCTTGAGAAGAAGTCAGGGTCCGGAGAGTACAATAGTGGCTAGCTGCAGAATGGAGAAGGAGGTTGCAAAGATGGTGGAGATGGGGATAGAGGAGGGTTCATAAGAATTGGGGGTCATAAGAATCAAAGTCTGATGTGCGATCCAACTCGATGCTTCTTGGTGGCGCTTTGAGCAGTTGATTGAAGTCTTTTATGGAGCACTGACACTGACTGAATCACGAACATATGTGGATGAAATGTCAATCAGCTGCTTCACAGACAGATGGGCCTCTGATTAATGAGGGTAAGAAATCCGGTTTATTCAGTCTGAACTTTCACTTAGGCTCCATTCTTTTAATGTTGACTTTTCATCCTCTCTCTAAGGAGGTTGAAAAGTAGCCTCCTGGCTAATCCCAGCAATTGGATTGCAATGTCATTTATATGTATGGTCCCTCTAATAAATAAAAGCAAAGTAGACTCTAAGATGGTTTTCTCTTTTATGAATGTAAATTTTCTTCCATTTAAATACAAAGGCACTACTGCAACCTGTAAAAACGGAAGAACACCAAAGAAAAAGCCTTGGACACCCCTGTTGAGTACCATGAGTATTATTTGACAGATTAAGGAGGTGCGTCAAATGACTGTTTTTTTTTTCTTTACTTTTGATTTTATACATCTGGGATTTCATACTTACGAATCTAGTGAATGTCTGTTTAAAATTTCATACCTTAAATGAGGGACCCGTGGTACATTTTTTAAGATTCTATATAGGGTCGAAGAGGAGAGTTAACATCTTTTTCTTTTATAGTTTCTGTGAAGAAAGCTTCCCTGAAGGTTAGACTCTTAATGTATCAGCTGATTTACATTTAACAAAGTTTATAGTTTCAACTTATGTTTTAAGGAATTGTTCTGTTCCATGTTTACTACTAACTTTGACAGAAAAGACATTTCCAACAGTCTATGTTATGACAGCCTAATGTCACTTTATACTCACAACATATTTTTTTATTAAAAACAATATAAAAATGCTCTGCTATTTTTTCTGATATTTGAGTGCAAAATTTACGTCACTGTCACATTAACTTTGTTTTTTTTTCCAGTATTTCACTTTCCAGTCACAAATTTTTCAACAATTTTGAATTGAATCAAAATATTGACTTTGATAAGTCTTGATGCGTTGGTCAACATGTACTTAGTCTCATTAAATTTAAAAGGGCAAATCTATTATTTCTTAAAACACATTCTTCACAGATTACATGGCTGGTTCAACCGTTCACATTTACTTTGGACTGGGCCAAACATTATTTCAGCCAGTTCTGTGACTAACGTGGGACCAGTGCTTGGTTGGGGTGGGTTATTTCTGTTTCTGCTGTTAAAAGCATCAACCCTGACTTTGTAAAATTGATGCCCTCTCACACTTCTGTTGGGGCAGAGTAAAAAATAGCTTTTGTTAAAAAATAGAGGTATTTTCATGGAAATCATACATGCTTTCTTTTTTGTATTTAATTTGCATATTTTTTTATCCTTTAATCATAAATCCTACTATAATCCACAGTTAGATAAAGAGTGATAATTTGCTCATGCAGGTTTGAGTTTTACAGCTTAGGGAACTACAAAAGTGCCTAAAACTGCAGTAAGTCCATTGTATGCACAATAATTAAAGGCCAATGTATTACACAGCTCTGTTAAATTCACAAATCAGCAGAGACAAGACGCTAAATCAATTCTTGCCTTTTACTGATATCAGTCATCACCTTCACAATATCAAAAATCTCATCAATCTTTCAGAACTTTTATGAGATTATCACAGAGAATGTGGCCAGTGGAAAATATGGATTGTGATGTCCATAATGTTCCCCCTTATGTGTATTAATCAACTGTATTGACTTCACTTTTCCTCTGCTCAGGACTTAGATTGTTTGTTTACCATTAGGAAAGAGTGTCTAGCTTTCTCAATAGCCCACCTCCATCTGCATTTAAACAATGAAACTATCAGCTAGGTAACAAGAGTGGGGACAGCAGCTCAATACTGCTATGAGAGGTCTTCAATAATCAGCTAGGTTGGAGGCAGGCGGGACACAGGCAAATACAAGCATGTCGTATTGACAAGCTCTGGTTGCTTTCAATCAGGTTATGTGTACTGACAGGGAAATCAGCCACAGTCTGTGTAGAACTTGAATAATCACTGATGAAGACGTCAGTTGAAGAAATAGACTGAGGAAATTGTTTGCTTTTTTTCCTTTGTTTTTTTTTTTTTTTTTACTGATTCCTTTCTTTTTTCATTTGGATTTAATTTCCATAAACTTGTATTATTATGTCTAATGTGAAAAAAAATCTAACATGATACAAATTCATGGAGAGGTTGCAGCTGCACAGGTTATTTAGTTCTATGATGATTTTGAAGAGTATAAGTATTAACAAACAAATTCAAATGACCTGAGCATTTGTTATGTTTTGTTGGTGTTTGACATCCCAAATCACAGATCACAGCCAAGGCTGGGAGGTTTAAATCTTAGTAAAGTCTGTGTTAAAAGTATTAGAATAACTTGGCGAATAAGTGACAAAACACAGCGCTTAACAAAAGAGTTTCAATGAGGTTTTGAAGGCCTAAAAGTGGACAAAAAATTCTTATTTTATATTTATTCAGACAAATATCATCAGGACTCAATAAGAAGAGAAAAAAGAAGAAGAGGAGGAAGATTTTTTAACTTCAATGTACAAAATACAATGATATGTTGTTTGGCAACAGGGTCAACTTAAGATTATTTTCACACCTTCAGCTGGCTTAAGTTTGCTTTATACAACAATATTTTTAGAGCGGGCCAAACAAAGTCATGCAGTTGTAACAACGGTTGTTTTGGGACTGTATACCTCTAGTTTCAGGGCAATCTCAAGAAAAGCAAAAAGGAGAAATCTCATAGGGTTCACACCAGAGTGATCCACTTCAAAATCCAGACTCTGGTATGGCTGAAAGCTTTACTGAGGTTTCTTGCAAAAAGAAGCCTTGGCCTACAAACCAGTTTGAACTTGATTCTTGCAGCACAAAGAAAAATGATCTGTCTAGCTAATGCGTCAAGAACAAATAAGGCACTATTAATACAGGTGTTTGATCATGAAAGCTAAGAGAATCAATAAAAAAGTGAAGTTAAAAAAAGCAAGCGGACCAACCTCATCTCTCATCAAAAAAAAAAATCTTTGCTTGTAAAGACAAAATAAAGCCTAAGGAAAGGAAATCTTTGTAATGCAGGAAAATAGTCATACAGAGGTCAAAGGAAAATGGGGTTTAACTTTTCTTATTTTTTTTCATCTGCCTATCTTTTCAATAAAAAGAAGTCTGTGTAATAAACAGTAATAGGAAAGAGAGTTCTGGTTACTTTGAGCCAGATCAGAACATCAGAATTTTGATACATCATCCCAAAAGACATATTTTTAATACACCGTCTTCTAAAGTTAATGAACTACTAGAAAGAAGACAATACAGCAGATGCCAAAAAAAAAAAAAAAAGAAAATCAGTGCTTCTGTGCCCAAAAATGCATGTGTTGTAGTTACACAATGCAGAGTTCATGTGAGGCAAAATGTCATGACATGTCATAAATAATAAAGATTAAAGTAAGGTCCATATTTACTTCTATACAAACTGGGTCATATTGATTTTAACTGTTTGGAATAGCAATCCCTTATCATTTGGCGTTATTAGGGATTTCATCATACAGATTTATATCTGAACAAACCTCTCCATGGAATTCACCCAACAGTCATATTATTCCCACGGGATTTTTTCTGTTTTCTCTGGTATTTTGTCATATGCTGTTTTAATATTTTTTTCTCTTTTTTGACATTCCAGTGAGGATGTAAACAGTGTCTTTTTTTTTTTTTTGCAGTGGATTTCATAAAAACAGAAAGAAGACCCGAAATACTGAGTAAGTGCACCTACTAGCCATTTTGTTAGGTACATCTGTCTGATTATTGTACCTCTGAGCCATAAACCAAATCTGTAAATCATATTCAAAAACATGTTGACATGAAGACAACACAACACAACTTGCTGAAGCTCAAACTATCTTTTATGAATAATCCACTCGGATTTTCATGCGCAAACAAAAATGCCAATGGACCGCTTCCTACTGCAGGAGATACCTGCTCTTAATGTGTATTGATATCAGGTACATAATTCAGATTTTAGGTTCATAATTTGATGTAAACAACACAAAAGCGTGGATCAGTCCTGCCCTGGTTAAAGTGGTGATGATTCAATGGTTTGGGATTATATTTATGGGAAACTTTGATTTACAGTGACTCCTGTGTTTCTTGTTTAGATGAAGTCCATATAGGAGCTGCTTTTGCCCTTAATGCTTTACTTGTTCTTCAATACACTAGTCATTTGTACCTTGTAGCTAGTAACGTAAGTATACATCAAATAGCAGCATCATGTTTGTTTGTTTTTTCTTACTACTGCCATATTACCTCATCACTCTAGACAAAATATTAGAGTAAAAACTCTATCTTAGGAAGTCATTTATTAATTATTTGCATGTATATCATTTTTAATAGCCCACTGGAGTAGTAAAGAACAATAAAGTTAAATATTACCAGTCTAGTAGGATAATATGTCATTCTGACAAATGCCCTGTGCAGTATAGGAAAATATTAAAAAACATATGATTATTTCATAGGACTGATTAGATAAAAATGCTAAAAATGTAAAAATTCTCCCCTTAAGCACTCACATTATAATGATGGATGTGTATTTGGGGCTGGACTTTAATCGTTTGTGTTGAGCAAACAAGAGGCTTTTACTGGATAGAATTCTATTATTAGAGAAAATAAGACATGCATCAATTATAAATTCCTGAATCTGTCATTAAACTCATAGGTTTTTAGTCTTCTCTGTATATAACAGAAAAATAATTATCCCTTTAATAATTAGCTCCTACTTGAAATAATTTTGGTCTCAGCTTTATGCACAATAACCAGCCTGCGAGGTTAGATATCAAAATCACATGTGTCTAAAGTGACATAAAACCTACATTTTTTTGTTTGTCGAAGAAATACATTTAGTTTGCCTCGAACCGAGGAAAAAGCTTACAAAATCAGAGACATTAAACCAATTTAAACACACTCTAAAATGCAGGCTCTCAGACACAAACACACCCTCAAATCCACACATACAGGCACACTTCAAACCCCAGTGGCATCGAAACTGTCAGCACATAATTTACATAATAGGTTCTTGTTAGATGGTGAGCTTCCTTGTTTTTGTAAAATACGCTTAACCTTCTCTCAAACAAAAACCCAAACACACATACACACACACACCCACACACACACGTGTAGGCAAAAACTAAGCCATGACGCAGTGAGCTTGGGTCACTCTAAGGTCAGAAGTAAATTGGCTGAGGGCAGGAGGCCTCACAGCTCGAAGTTTATAGAAGCAAATTAATTAGAGGGCCATGCAGCACAGTGAAGTCAACACATTATGGGTGCAGTTCATACTTGAGGCAAAAAGGGTGTCTTAATATTGTAAATATATAATCACCTCTTTCTTAATGGCCTGGAGCTATGGCAGAGACAAACAATTCTGTTTCAGGGGAATCGAAAATATCTCTCCAAATATTTAAACATATTTTTTTTTATTCCCACATTCATTCAATAGTTGACTTATAACTCTTAAATACTGTACATCAATGCATCTAATTAATGTCCTTCATTTATACATTGATGATATTGCACTTTGGATAATTAAATGCATCCCAGTCCTGCAAACATTTCCAGAGAAGCACAAAAAATGTACTTTTACCAACCTAAGAGTGAGATTTGGCCAGACAGTCATCAAAATGCAAACACAGTTCAACTTCTATTCTCTATTCTCTGCTCTTTTGACTGCTGAATCATCAACAGGATAGAAACTCTCATCCTAGCTGCTGTCAGCCAGTGACAGGGGGAACAGTTGGCAGCTTGGGGGCCTCAGGCCAACCCAGACCATATGGCAGATGTTGTAGTACCACTGTGTCATACTCTGGCAAGTTTTAACGACCAATTAGGCTCATTAGGCCTTGATTAGAGACAGTGAAGCCTGGGGGAGTAACAGAGGGAGAGAAGGGGAGGATGACAGGGAGGACTTATCACCGAGAGAAGATTGTGGAGAGAATGAATCAGTAATGATGTGCTCACATTGCATGGAAAATTAGGAACAGGTGTTACTGACTTTAAGTAGATTGACGGTGTAAATTCGGGGAAAAAGCCTTGATCTAGTATTGATTTTACTTATTAAATCCCTTCAGACAGAAGGTCCGGATGAAGGAGATAAGACAAGTCATTGAATGTGCTTCGAGAATGATCATCTTACCAAGAATGTGTTGTACAAATTACATTAAGATAAAACCAAATTATAACACCAAATTGGTTTTGGGATGGGCCCAATCCAATCCAGTAACTGCTTGGGACCTTTTACTTATATGTTATGGTTAGATTGGATGTCCGACTGAGGCCACTGATCAAGATGTGCCACTGTAAGTCTACTTTGAATGATTTTCATAAAAAGAATGTTTTACACTTATATAATTTGGTATAAATAATGATCTCATAAGTTGTACAGAAGCATATGATCCAAATAACTTAGAATGGTTTTTTTTTGTTTGTTTGGCTTTTTTTTTATTTTTTGGAAACCTCCCATCAGTGGTTTGCTTAGTAACTCCAAAGTGAGAACTGATTTAGTGTTAAAAAGAGGAGAAAGCGAGATAGATCTTGGTAATGTGTTTTCCAAAATTATGCACAGCAGTAAAAGTAATGAAAGACTATTACAGAATGATATAACTCTGAAGCTATACCAAGTAGCAACGGCTTCAGTTGACATAAAGGAAGGCTAACCAGAATAGAGAACTCTGCTTTGTTTTAATCTTTTGTGCTTTAAAACTTTGCCGTCGATCACAGATGTTTTGGAAATCCTGATTGAAGTCACAATATTTACGATGTAGAAATTACTTTTATTGTAGAAAATGCAGTCATATTCAGTGAATTACAATGCAACTGAAAAGTGCCTTTATTTTAAAAACTCAAATCACTAACTGAAACACTTTGATTACAGGGGATTGCTAACTCCTCCCAGCCAGTAGGTGACGCCCTCACAATCGCAGACTCTTGTTCCATAATGTTTGCCAGCCAGTTGCAAAGGTCCACTAATGCAAATACTAACCTTTGATTATGGTAATATTGAGCTAGCGTTAGCAATCAATTGACTCACCTGTTAAAGGAGCAAAAAGCAAAATTCTATTATTCTAGATAAAAATAACTAAAAACCAGTTTTGTAAAGATCTAGAGATATCTTTTTAGATGGACTATGGTAGGATGTCAGACACAATCTCGCTGTGTTATTTTTCATTCTTTTGTTTACATGGTGAAAGGGAGCTTATTCTTTTACGAAGAAAAGCAGTAACCTCTGCTTGGCCTCTAAGCCCCTTTGCTTCAGTAATTTGGTACAAACGCTTGGAATATTGACTGATCTTCAGACTCCTTTTTTGCTTTTTGGGTTTTTTTTTGGCTTGAATTTGAGAAATATGGTGCCGAAAAAAGCAATTTCTTAGTGTTACTAGGATCTGGCAACACCAGAGATCAGTTATGGCTCACCTGACTTTAGCGTACTATTCCTACTCATACTATTCATAACCAGAAGTAAATGTTTTTATATTTTGAAAGGTTTAATGTTTTTATACACCATATTTTTTCATGGTATACTATACTTTATCAGTATAATTAATACTTTTATCCAGCAGCAGTCTTGAAGTTCTGTGGATGTATTATTTTTGAAAAATTATTTGTTTTGATGAAAACATTGTAGCTATGACATTTAAACAGAGTTTTTATTCCTGTACTTCTGTTAATTATAATACACTTCTTCTTGCAGCTACTGATGAAGGCATGATTATGTTTAAAATATTGTTATCGGGATGATAAAAAACTAAGTATTTTCTATACAGATATGTAGGCAAATGAAATGAATGCTTGATCTTTGATACTGTTTAAGAAAAATACTCTTTTAGTCTGTCAAACAAACTTTATTCAAATTCATGTTTTATTTTATAAATATGATTGTATATGAAATCATATTTTAGGGCACATCAGGCTGCCTCTTCTTTCTTGTATTCTTTTGGGAGCCGTTCTAAAACCTGTAAGAAACATTAATCATCTCCGTTGTGTCAATGAACTGTTTAAATCCACTGTCTACAAACAAAAAAAGTATATACTAAACACTGAACGAATAGTGATACAACCAGAGAGAGTATTACACTGACAATGTTTTATTTTCAGCTATGTACGTAGATAGGTAACTTCCACTTCTAGTTTAGTATGTAACTGTACTGAATTTTTTCTGTGGTGCCTCAAAAAGCTCTTTTATTTTTAAGGTTAAATGATAACACCTTAAAGTAAACAAACAACTGGAAGTGTGCTGTGATGGGGTAATATCTGCATGCAGACATTAAATGCTGATAATAAAAACAACAAAAATACGAAGCTAACCCAACCCTCCCCCCCTACCCATTTTCATATTCACAAATCACATCTGCTTATTTTTCTCTGTTTATCCCATTGTTTTCATGTATCGTGCCACTATTTCTAGCCTGACCAGGCAAACGACCCAATCTCCGCGCAAGAGAATGTGATTTCATAGAAAACACATAGTAGTAATAATCACCTCCAGTTGTTACACTGTCAGCTTTTTTTTTAGCCTTAGAGAGTGTGTTTTTTTTTTTTGTTTTCAAGTACACAACAGCAGATTATAGCTCTAATGATAATTCTACATATGGTGGCTGCAAAAACCTGCTTAAGCTGCAAAATCATAAATCCAATCTGAGGATGATAATCCCTTAGCCAGATGAGGAATTAATATCACATGTTATGCCGAGGTCAGAATATGACAATGTTTTTGTGATGATGTGATAGTTATACAGAACAAAACAAAAACAAAACAGTTGAATTATACAAAAGAATTGCAACATTTTTTTATCATATTCAATATATGTATCATTTCAAACAATCTGAAAGCAAATTTATCATGTTTGTTTTTATCTGATTCAAATTCTTCCAATAATAAGACATCTGTTTTAACAATGCCTCTCTGTATTACAGTTGCCCATATTGTTTGCACCCAAGAGATGCATTTTCTTTCTTCTCCTTTTTATTGTGTGAAGTCACCCAGCACTAATCCTACACTGTTGTTATTAAGCTCAGGGCTATGGAAATGGACAAGGTGTAAGACATGCAGAGTGCTCACCAACCAGATTAGCATTTGTACCCCCACACAAACATTGTCCCCATATTCAAATTTGTATTTATATCTGTGCTCTACTGAATTTGACTGCTATGCTGCTGTGTGTTATTTCTGTAAATGTTAAACGGTGAGTAAAGGAACAGAGAAAAGAGAAAGTGAGAAAGGGCATTTGGAAGTAGTGGTGAGGGGGTTCTTGAGAAAAACAATGGGTAGCTGACAGAAAGAGGTTATCCCAGCATTGCAGAATCAAACAACGATTGTTTAATACACTACATGTTGAAAAATAGACTGAGAGTGACAAAGTGACATTAACATGAAGGGGAAAAAAAGGAGGAGACAACGATGTGCGCAATGAGTGAAGGAAATTCAATGGATGGGATGGAGAGAAATGCATTAAGTCAGAGAAATCCAGAGAGAGAACTTAAGAAACACAATTTGAATTGAGGAATGAAAACGAGAAGCTGAGAGTCATTGCAGAAAAAAAAAAAAAAAAAACAGAGACAGAGAGATTTGCAGACACAGAGGGAGAGAGCTCCAGATCCAGTGTTTGACATTTCACCTTGCTCAGTTGATAAGGGGTGTCACCCTCTGGTCCTCAGGGCTTTGACTGCTGTCTGCAGTCATCACCCCTCCCCAGCACAGGAAACTATTGATCAGCCAGACAGCTCTACCTTGGCTTGTGTATGTGTGATTGTAGACATGTGTGTAAGCTTTGCTGTTAGATGGGTTAAAATGTGTGTGTGTGCGTGTGTGTGTGTGTGTTTAGTGACGAACAGATGTGAGAG